>JALBCR010002321.1:0-129620 GCA_030710515.1 Abscondita cerata | reverse complement strand
ATCAATGTACTTCGTTCAGTTACGGCATGCATTAGTTACTTGATTACGTAGCTGTTTATATTGTTTTTGGTTTGCGTCTGTTTATTTTTTTTTTAAATACGAAACGCGAGTCCCGCATTTTCATTAGAAATCGTATATTATCATTTAACCACGGTGCAGGCAACTTTGAAATTCGCGCACATTTAATCGGTGCATGGACATTAAAAGGCCGATTAAAGTCTCATTAAAAAGTCTATTTTAGTATCTTAATCCTGATAATTGTAGATAATTTGCCAAGAACATGATTGCAAGTTAGCATTAAATTTTTTGTAATCAAAGTTTCTGAAACACCGATAAGTTTTAGATTCTGGTCAGTTTCTCTACCTACTACTTCCAGTCGACAGTAAAATCATATCATGGTCAGAGAATTTTGCAGATGCAAAAATTCCGGAGTCCTTATTTTCAGTGATTTACTTGCAAGAATAAGCTCAATTCCAGAATCTCCACGAGTTTTTTTCCGTAATTAATTGGGTACATTCTAAATTGTCACAAAAGGTCAGTAGATCTAGAGTAGCTTTCTCGTTTATTAGGACATCTATATTATAGTCTCCTATTATTATTATATCTTGTGATAAGCAGCATGCTTCTAAATAGGAATTTGCAAAAAGTTTAAAAATTTTTTATACATACTTCGAGCTGGGTTATATACTGCTGCAATAATTACAGATTGATTTTTAAATTTTGCGTTTTCTGTGTCAATAGGCTTATATGTAACATCATCTGATGACTATCCCTATCTTTACGTATAAAATTATGATTGTTTATACTTACATCAAATGTTGATACAGAAGGTTTTATTTCAGATAAAGCCACCACATGAGGCTCGTGTTTGTAAACAAATTCCTTTAAAAGACTAAGTTTTGCTGATAAGGACAAAATATTATTATGCACAACTAGAATATCCCGCACATTCCGTGTACTTACATTACTGGTCGTTATTAAAGAGTGAGAAAAATTAAAAAGAAAAAAGCAAATTTATGTATAATAAAAAGAAAATAATAACTGTTCTTCTTATACTTCACTTCTTATACTCCTTCCATAATGGTTCCCTCGTCGTTCCACAAGATTCTTCCATCGCGTGTCCACACTTTTTTGATCCAAATTTCAGTTTTTTTTCCTGTAGATGTTGTAAGATAAGTATAAGAAACGATAAGGCATTAAGGAACGTTTAGATCTAAATGGTTAGACCGACACTATTCATGAAAGAGATCAAACTTTCTCTGAAGCACAAGAGCGTCAGAAGTACAACGTATTACCTGAAATATCTTTATGTTATCCGCATACAGTAAGCAATGAGTAGGTGCGACATCGTTGATAAAATTATTGAACAACAAGGGGCAAGAACAGAGCCTTGGGTACACCCGAGATACGCGACCGAAAGCCTAGCAGCTTAACAAACTGGGTTCTACCACACAGGTAACTCTTGAGTAATTGTACTAGTTGTTACTCAAACTAATGGCATGAAGCTTCGAAATGAGAATCTCATGGTTCATGCGGTCGTAAGCCTTGCTGAAGCCAATGTACATGACGTCGATCTGGAAACCAGAATCCAAGGATTCGAATTCCAATGGTATCGCAAGTGTATCTAAGTCAGGTCAAAGTCATTTTTCATAACATTTCTAGATATAACACTGACGTGACATGTTTCATAGACCTAACTGAAAACGACCCATTCATAGACTATACATACCGGAAAGACAGAAATGCACGTGTTGCTTCTGGGAGTGTTACAATCATTGTAAAAAGAAAACTTGAACACGAGCTACTCAACTTCAGCCTAGAAATCACTGGTATTAAAATTTAGCTCAGTAACCAACGCCGCATTAACCAATTCGTCTACGAAGCTCTCTTAATAAATCAAAATCCATTCGGTTAATAAATGAAAATTTACAAAAATAACTTATTTCACTATATTTTTTTTTGTAAAATACCCTTATTACTTGTTATTACTACATCAATGCTGAAATTCAGCAATTTTAAAATTAAATTCATGCTCCATGATACAACCGTAACTCCTCTTCAAGTTATGCTTATGAAAAATCCATTAATTCATGCTAAAATGTTTATACATATACAATTGTCATAAAAACGAAAAATAGGTATGGTTGTGATAAGGGGTTAGTAACGATTAATTGATTTTAGACAGTACCTGTTGCTGGTTAGAACATCCTCATAGTCCAAAATAATGGCTTATGTTTTTACTACAATTTCATAGTTGATGTCAAAGTTGATTCACGAAAGAGTTCAATCACTGTTGATAGACTGGTTAGTATCTACAAATTTTAATATTTTTTAATGATTTTGTTAGAAAATAAACTTAACAAACTGTAATACTGAGAAAATTTCTTCATCTAATTTAATCCCACATTGAGGTGTTATTAAAAAAGACTACACTTCGTAATTTATATTACCGGGGAGATTAATTAATTAATTTCGGTGTGCGACGACACTGAAGTTAAATTTTCTCGTGGCTTTTATAAATTTTCTAAACAAGGCCACTTCTATCATAAAATTTTTTGTACACATCTATTCTAGATTAATTTTTTACATCTATAAAGCCAAATCTAAAGTGTAGTCTTCCTGATTTTGAAAGTTATTGGTAAATTAAGAAGGCGCAACGACGACGAAGTTACAGTTTTCATAGTTTTTCGATATTTTTTCAATGATGTTGATAATAATTATAGTGCAATTTTTATTAAATCACATAGTGTAATAGTGTTGAAGCTTGTCTAATTTATTAAGATTACTGTTATTAGAATTTGAAAATTTTACTATATTAAATTAAAGAAAATGATAATATCTCAGCAATGATAACTACATAACTAGAGATGAGGATATGTAAGAGAGGAAATAAAGAAGATAAGAGATGGAGGAAGAAGTATGGAAGGAGAAATCGTGCAGAGAGATATGGACACACATGTACAAGAAAGAAGAGCAAACGTTAGAGAAGGAATATACAACAGGAATTATGAAGAGTTAAAGGCAGAGGGAAATCTGAAGTACATAAGTCGGATTTCCTTCCGCTTATTATTATTTTTTTTTAATAAATAAATAACCAGAAGTAAATCTGCAGTACATACCCGGAAGAATGGGATTGAGGATAAAGGTTGATCCCAAGATTCAAAGTAAGAAACGAGGAAAAAAGTACAGGTTAAAGGACGAAGTTAGAGGTGTAGAATGTAGGGAGGAGTAGGAAAATATTGAAGCTAGAGTCAGTGAAATAAGAGCGGAGGAAAGAGTGAGAAGAGTGTTGCTGGTAGAGAAAGGGAAGAGGGTTGAATGGAAGGAAGGTGGTGGAAAACAGAAAATGGATATAATAAAGATAAAGGGACATAATAAGGATAGAATGAGGACAACAGTCAGACAAAGCTTTTTGTATTTTTTGTGTTAAACAGTGGAGTACTTTATAAAAACTCCGAAAACTTTCAATAAATGTAACTCGTTATTGTCGAGCTCTAATATAACAAATAATATTAAAAATTGGGAAGCACTGCCTATTTCATAATTTATTTCTGAATGTAAAAAGTAATGTCGATGTGTTATTTTGTAAGGAAACTTAAACGTGTTCCTAAAATTATGAATTGTATAGATTTGGTTTAATGTTTTCTAAATCTATGGCTTCAAAGTTATGGCTAACCTTTCTCGGTTCTTTATATTTTATTAATTTTAATATGTGAAAGTTGTTAGTGTTAGTAAATTGATGATTTTTAATGTTTTAATTGTATTAATACTAAAGCTATCACTACTTCACTATTTTATTGATCTGCCGTTTTAATTTAATCAACATATTTCTTTATAATTTAATAACTTTAAACCATATACCTCTTTAATTGCCAGAAAAACACTGAATTATATTACAGTAAACTTTATAATTAAGATCACGTGTTCTGCTGCACAACTGCACTACTTTACGAGGACTTTGGGCTATAACGGATTACATTCAAAAATTAAATTATGCGATCTAAATCGTTACCAATAAAATATAAGTTAATGCAAATATGTACCGTTTAACTGTTGTAAGTTTAAAATTCTATTAATAAAATATCGGTTTCTTAGTGTTTAAAGTATTCAAGTTTTTTTTGTTTTTTGCATTTATATAGAACGGCGATTGTTTTTTGAATTTTAAAAGTTTCAAGTTCGAGTTTCTGAGAACGGTGTCATTCAGTAAAAGGGAACACTTAATAACTTGCAATTTACAAAAATAATATTTTCACATATTTTTCTACATTCGGTTGAACTGAAACGGACATAACTTCGCTTTTTTTAAATGAAAACTTGTATAATTTTGGACATATTTGGATTCCTAGTTGTTTTTGCACATTTACAATTTTATACGTTTTAAATAAAAAACTTTTGTTTTAATGACCGGTTGCACCAACTTAACTTAAACTTAAAACTTGGATACAATTGTTAAAACCATAGCAGCAAAGCTTAAGTTTAAATCGTGTTGGTGTACCGGGCATTAATTTCACAAAATAACTGTGGACGTAGAAAACCAAAACAATTGCTTTTGACAAGGATTATTTTCTAATAGCCAGGTAGCTCAATAAGTATGGACATCAAAATCATCAGTACGTACCCAAACACACTAAGATTACGCCATATACGTCATAGTAGAGGCGCGTGTCGTACAATATGGTGGAAACTTTAACAATTCATTAGTTAGGTACAAATCCTATTTTATAAGCTTGTTTTCTTTTTGTATTTTGTAAATATTGTTTAACAGTTCTGTTTCCGTCTTATTAATTAAACCATTGATTATTAAATATAAAAATTTCAGAGCTACAATATTTTGTCGGTATTTTGTTTTCTACAAACGTGTAGACAACCTGAACACTTACAGATATTTTTGAGGGGTTTACAGCAACTTTATTATGTAACACTTATAAAATTTTATGTTTACGGAAAGGATAAAAAACAGGAATCTACAAATATTAAAAATTATATAGGTATCGATTAAAAACCAAAATTGAGCACGTTTCGCTTAAACTTGAAATGAAAAAAAATGTTTGAAAGTGTTATAAGTATTACACATCATCACAATTAAAAACTATTTAAACATTTTTTGTAAAATGCAAGATAAAAAGTTGTTAAGTATTCCCTTTTTCTGTATATTTAATAATATTCACGTATGTACCGGTGACCCAATAAGACTGTTCCTCGGCCATATCTCGGGAACCGTTCGTCGTATGACTTTGGTGTAAAAAATATTAGGTAAATCGGCCATGAAGAATCGCAGGAAAATATTTTCAAGTTTTAAAATGACCACCAGAGGGCGTAACTGCCATCTTAAATTTTTAAATTGCATTTTCTATAAATTTCGGATAATAAACAAAAATTTTTTTTCACATTTGTAAAGAGAACCAGTTTATCTATCATTTTCGTAAAACAAAAGTTCAGTTATTTCAAAAAACAAAGATGGCGGGGGTGTTCAATTGTTTTTGCAATAACCTGCTTTAACTTCTTAACGGTTTGACCGATTTTAACAAATTTGGTATCGTTGAAAAGAGCATTCCTTATGCAATAAGAACCAAAAATATAGTTAATTTAGTTGAATCCTTCTCCGTCAGGGGGCTAGTTTTGACACCATGACCCAAATTAAAAAAAAAATCAAAAAAATCAAATGGAATGATATGACTTTTTCTTTATGATAAAGTAGCCAAATAACATCCAAATAGGCCAGTGAAAACCATTTTTCAAAATCTCGTTCCTAACCTCAAATATTAGGAAAATGAGAATGATGGATGTTTGAAGATCGAGGACCGCGCGGTAAATTTTCTAAAACTATTAAAAATTTAGCACAAAATGAATAAGATGTTAAAGAGACAATTGTGAGTCTAAATAGAATCCATTTAGGTATTATTAAAAAATATATCATCAGAACATTCATATTGCTCCAAAGGGACTAAACGCATTTTAAACTTATTGTCACTTTAATATTACTCTCGTAATTCTAACTTTTAATTTAAAAAGTAAACCTAAAACCTAAATAGGTATACTATATCCGAATTCGAATATGTTAGACCATCTATTTTGGAACCATTTACAAAGATTCTTTTGTAAAATTTCATGCCCCAAATCTAGTACTTTGCGTAAAGTTTTAAGCTGTTTTTTTTGCAATATGGTGTGTGGTCTTGGAAAAAGAAAGATAGGTAGGTAGTTCAGTTCATCCTTGCCAAAAATATAATATATTTGAAAATTAAAAAGTATAAGGTATCACTCTTTAATCGCAATAATGAAAAACAAGGTAAGTCTTGGCTTGGTTTAAAGTAAAGTAAAAGCACCCTACACTTTAGGCCTTGGAAAATTAAACAAATGGAACACGATGCATTATAAAATGACAGTCGTAATTTTGTAAATTATTTTGTTGTGTTTACATTCAGAAAGTGCAGAAAATGCCGATTTCTAACCAAGAAGCATTTAATATGCTGGCGATTTATTTTGAATATTCCCAATTTGAGGAATATAATGTTTTGTAAAATCTGTAAAAGAAAAATTAGGTAAAAATCTTAAAAATTGTAGATGGTAGCCTTAATAGAAAATTGCAAGTTTTAACCCTGATTTCGTGTGGTAGCATTCCTCTTAATACTTAATGTAGTTTTTACAGTTTTGTCATTGTTAAAATTGAATTTGTTTTTATCGAACCAATTGTTTAAATTCACTAATGATATCGTGCATTGTTGACCCACCTAGCAGAATTGTTGAATCACCAGCATATAAAATTGTAGAAATATTGTTTTTAATTCGAGGAAAATCATTTTTCAAACAGAAAATAGTAAAGGTCCCAATATCGATCCTTAGGGAACACCTGCATTATTATATCTATAGTTAAATATATCCGCACCTGTATTCACACATTGTAAGGTAAGATATTAACATTCTACAGGCAATAGGTTTAATGTTATAGAAATAGGAATATTGCTTACGTACTATTAATAACGGGCACACCAATCAAACGCTTTACTTAAATTTAAAGTCGAAGCTAATAAGTATTCTCCATTATTCAGCGCAATCACAACACATCAACTTTTTATTAGAAAAAAGGTTTACTTTGATAGATTTTTACCAAGTAAGTCATGGTTATATTCCGACAAACTAACCACACAAAATTTTTAGAATAACTTGGAATTTTAATAAATAGTCGAATTTTGATTCATCCACGCACACAATATACAGGGTGTGCTGAAACGCGAAAAGTTAAATAACTTTTTTTATAAATGGATTGTATTTCTGTTCTCGAGTATTTCATAAGCTTTCCACTGCTATGCAGTTTGTATGTCAAGTGAAGTGACAATTAATTTTGATAACAGTATAATTACATTGCTATTTTTGTACATTTTTGTTCGGCGTTAAATTCTCACATCAAAAATTAGTCAATATGGTTTACTATATTGGTGAAGCCGATCGAGATGTTCTGTTAACCAGCAAAATGTTTTACTTTACTTTTATAAGAAAACCTGAGTATAAGCATACGACAAATTATAGCTGAAATTGACATCTCATACATTATAGTAAAGCACAAGTTTCATCCGAATCACGTAGACTTACTTCAAGAATTGAATGACCAAGATATTCAAACCAGAATGCATTTTTCTGAAGTGATGCGTGGAATGATTGGCGGAAATGGAAACGTCTAAAAGTAATGGAAATGTAAATAGCCATAATATGCATTATTATTCAATTGAGAACCTCCACTAACTTCGGTTTGATGATCAACAGATCGATGGTCGCTTAATGTTTGGGGAGGAATTATTGGATCACAAACAATAGGTCCATTTGTTCTTGATGGGGTCCAATATTTGAATTTTGTAAGAAAATTTCCTATATTATTAGAAAATGTTGATTTAATAACAAGAAGAGATATGTGGTTGCAACAAGACGGTGCCCCAGTACACTTATCACAGAATTGTTCGTCAGTATTTAAAGCAACTTTTCCTAATACAGTACCGCCCTGTAGAGGAACACTCTGTATTTAATCAAAATATTTGTAGAGCGTGGGCCTTTGCCTGTCAATATTTTCAATAGCAAAAAGTTTTGTACCATTTACACACCCCTGGGTCACCTGGTATATTGTATTAAATCTTCTGTAGTAGTAGTTGGACTGCTTTCAGACGTTTGTAACATATTGTCGTCATTTGTGATACCATCACATTTATTGTCCCATTATGAAAGGCACCCGGCCGTATCTCAGAAATTAATAATCTTACAGTTTAGGAAATAAAATATTTTTTATAAAAGTGATCATGGCAAATTGTAGCATTAAATAAAAACTTGAAATATTTCAGAAATACCCAAATAACGTATGACAATTCAATCTATTTTAATTCTTAATGTTTTCTGAACAAAAAGCTTGATATAAAAATTTTGTCACTTGTCAAATAAAGTGGTGGGAGAAGCTTCGATTTCAATTTTTAAAAATGCTCATAACTCTGGTTTGGATTAACCGATTTTAGTGAACTTAGTTCCATTTCATGGAGTTATTTATGCTTAATTTTTTTTAGTCTTATAAATCAATACTGGATACTTTTTTTCGAACTTTGGTAGAGGGTGCTATGTTAGCAACTGATATGTTTTGTGAAATTTTGAAAAATCTAAATAGAACGGAATGTACTTCTTTCCATATTTGGATAGAGCGAAAGAAGTCCAAAAAACTGGCGGTAGGTAAATCGCCGCCACAGAAGCCGAGATATGTGTTTGCCAAATAATCCAAAAATTTAATATCAAAGTATTTGTATACATATAAACAAAATATAAAGTAGAGTTGAAACTCATTAAACGTTCTAACATCCAAAGACGTCACAAGTGTTCAAACTAACCACTATCATTTTGAACACACTATTCTAACCTTTCCTTAGTCGATAAGACAGATGCTTCCATTCCGCTCCAGAAATGCTGCGAATAGCGTCTCTTATTTGCTGAATCATATCTTTTGTTTAAAGGAATGGAACTTTAAACTGCAGCGTCCATTTTAACGAACGGGAAAACACCAAAAAACTGCACCAAAAAGTTTACTCGGACACGTGTTTTAATAGCTAAGCTATCATCATCAGCGAACTGATAGATAGATAGAATCGGCAATTGATTTTTAAAAAATTTAAATACGTTTGCTCTCTAAGAGACTCATCAAAGAAAAAGGCTCTATAATTTATCTTCATATGATGTCACGCCAAAGTTTACCTTTCGTAATATTGCACCTCCTGCATCCAGAGAGGGGTATTGACTGAGCACTACTGCATATTATGTGTATTGATTCTTGTTACTATGGAAAGTTATTTCATCCGTCCACATATTCTAGATAAAAAGTTTCTGTCTTCGTCTATAATATTTCTCAACCAATGGCAGTATGTTTGACGTAGTCTTCGCCGCTCAAAGTTTGGGGGAGCATGTGGTAATTATTTATAACTTAGTAGGCGGCTTTGTTTATAATATTCCCTCAATATCCGAAGCATTGTAGTCTGAGGAATTTAATCTCAAAGACGGAGAACGCTGCCGGTAGTGCGAAAGTGATTCGCCAAACGAATAAACATTTTGTGGTCACACCGGCGTCGTTTGGGATTACGCAGTGCGTACTGTTTTGTAGCTATAATTGCATTTTGCACACTTAAAATAAAAAACAACAATATCAACTGCTTTTGAGCAACAAAGACATTTTAAAAATACAAAATATAACGTTGCAAACACGGCAAAGCAATGTTCGAAATGAAAATTGTTTAATTTTGACATCATCATATTTTTTGTTTCCATGGCTTACTTAATTTTTAAATCTAATATGCGAATGGGTACATACATACAGCGGGGTTGGCAACTCAGGTTCTGTAGCGGTAATTTACTTACATTTTGGTAAATATTTTCGGTTGAAAAAAGGTATAAAGATAAATTAGGGGTTTCCGCCAGTTTTTGAACTTATTTCGCTCTATCTATGGAAAAATGTATAAAACCGTTTAATTCAATTGTTTTCAAAGTTTGACAAAATATGTCAGCGCCCTCTACCGGAGTTCGAAAAAGTATTCAGTATTGATTTATAGTGAAACAAATTAAGCAGAAATAGCTGTATTAAATGAAGTTAAGTTCACTAAAGTCGAAACCAGAGTTATGAGTATTTTTCAAAATTGAAGTTTAAGCTTCCCCCACCACTTTATTTGAGAAGTGACTACACTTTCGTATAAAACTGTTTTGTTCAGAAAACATTAGGATTAAAACATGGTTATCTATTAACATAGGTTACTTGTGTATTTCTGGAGACACTTTAAGTTGAGTGTATTTTTTTCCTCCAATTAAGTTTCTAATTTTAAAATTCTTAACCTTCTAGGTGGAGGTAGGGTTGAGAATAACAGTCTTAGGTTACATAAAAGGCCAACGTTTCGTACACAACTTGGAAGGGCTTTATCGAGGCTAAAAACGTAAATTGAAAACCGTCTTGGTCACAAAATTTAAAAAAGTTTAAAATAGTCATTTGTGTAGATGATGTCACAGTTAATAAATAATTAAAATTAATGAATTAAATAAGACACACAGGTAAAATAAACGAACGACACTGAATAAATATACAAGAATACAAAAAATATACAAGAATAACTGTGACATCATCTACACGGATGACTATTTTAAACTTTTTAAATTTTGTGACCAAGATGATTTTCAATTTACTTTTTAGCTTCGATAAAGCCCTCGCAGTTGTGGGCGAAACGTCGGCCTTTATGTAACCTAAGACCGTTATTTTATTTTAAGTTTTTTGTTGTAAAGCTTCAATGGCGCACTCTACCGGTTAATCTACGAACTTGAAAGTAATTTACAGTAATTTCCCATGGGCACTTTTATTAAAAATATTTTTTTTCCCTAAACTAAGCGATTATTAGTTTCTGAGGTGGCCGGCTGCCTTTCTTAATGGGACACTCAGTACACAATTTCAAAGTATTTTGAAGTAAACAAATTGGTTTTCCAGTGATTTAATTATATAATTTTTATGCAAAGCACCGTTTTTAAATAATTTTTTTCCTTAAGAGCCTACACTACCTTACAAACAAAAATAAGTTCCTCTTTAACTCATTGCAATCGGGCGCTGTTATTTTTCAGAAATAAGATGCAAGATGCTTAATAGTTAATTTTAATTGAGTATTAGGAAAAAAATTTCCAAGGATTTGTACCATTTTTTTTTCGTTTTGGGAATTAATAATAAAATAGTATAATTAATTACAATTTCCATCTAATTTGAGTTGTCTATTTCTTTCTTCGCTCCTTAGGAGCATTTTCAGGATAAACATGTAAAACCTTTTACAAGATATCTTTAACAAGATTTACCCCAAACACTTGCGTGACATTTTTTGCACTTTTGGTTTGGATGACAGGGTTGTTTACACAATTCACAAATCGTTTTTTTTAACTAAACCTCGGCCAAGGCTAGCATCCTCATCCACGTCCATCATTGTCGCGCGACGAAAAATAATGTTGGAATTGGTTTTATACAGTCTAAGTAATGGGCCAATTTCTAATTTTATATTCAGAAAGCAAACTATGAATATGTCAATTAGCAACATGATTTTTATTGAGCTGCAGGATGTTTAATTTTAAATTCATTTGATTGAAATGTATGCTACCTAACAAACAAATAACAAAGCTGAATTTGTTTAATATGCTATATAATTCAAAAGACAGCCGATTTAATTAGAAATAATCATGCTACATTTTTTAAAAAGTCAGACAATCTTTATATTTAAGTAATCAGTTAATGGCGTGATTAAAAGTTAGAAATCGTTGTGTTTTAAATATTTTGGGAAAGCAAACGCTCAGAACATTTTTTATGGCAAAATAGCTTCGTATGAAATCGGGAAAGTGCTGAATATACGAAAGCGCTGTTATGATCGATGTTATTTCTAAATACTTTGAATATTCAAGAATTTTTTAATTTTACAAAGTTACTATGGGTACTGATTGTTTGCAGTCACTCTTCCGGTTAAACCAAAATGTCTTGATTTTGAAAATGTATCTAAGAAACTTTTATTTTGTCAAGTATAATCTCTCCAACTCCAACTATGAAATAAAACTATGTAAATTACATTTTCTACAACTTTCATTAAATTTTGTTACGCTAAACTTTCTTCAATTATTTTTTAGTACATTATGCTATGACTGTAAACTTATTTGCTAAAACTGGATGATCGAGAAATTTTGTTTTATTTTAATAATAAGAATAATAATGTTTATTGGTCACATTAAATTTACAATAAAAACAAAATTTTTGATTATAAGGTATACAATTACAACAAAATTTGCAACCAAAGGTGTTTTTTTCAGACTGGCTCTCTAAAGACAACCGTCTGCTTAACCTGAACATAAATCAAACACATTCTACATATTTATTTTTTAAACTGCTTTCTATTTGTTGGCTAATACTGTCATTGAAAACAATAAAAACTAAATTTAATTGAAAAGGTAAGCTATTATATAGTTAACCTGCTATCGTATAGTAACTGTCTCACTTTATTTTTGAATGAAAAATGAAAAATAATTTGTCGGGAGAAGATTAAATATTTTTGCATATATACGTAAAAGATCTCTTATACATCTCGGATCTATGCAAAGGAATAGATATAGCCGTTTTTCTTCTGACATTCACGTTGTGTACATCAGTTTGGTATCTAATTTTATGGCAAAGGTAAGGTGGAGCCACACGATTTATTACTTTGTCTACTAGACTGGCTAGATGTAATATACGTCTACTGTTCATGTTTAACCAACCGCACCAATCTAGTGCATGTGATATGTGACTCTTTTTCGGAAGCCCGTTGATAAAGCGTAGGCTTTGAATTTTATTTTTATCTGTATTATCTAGGCAAGCATGATACAACACATCGCAATAATTCATTTGTGAGAGCACAAGAGAGTCACAGAGCGTCATTTTTGTTTTCCTGTTTAATAGAAGCACTGTAACTTTTCCATAAACATGTCGACACATGAGACTTGAAGCGAAGTTTCTCATCAAACACGACACCCAAGTTTTTACATTTTTTGTAAGCGCATTTGATTTCAATTTTAGGTAAAGCTATACCGCGGGAACTCTAGGGCCGAAAACTATAACTGAAGATTTAACCGCATTTAGCTTTAAGTAATGATCAAGAGATACCTTGTGTAGTTTATCCAGATCATTATTTATTATTTGAAGTGCAGGTACAAGATCTCTTGAGTAAAAAGAATGTTAAATCTGAGTGTCATCTGCATACATATGATAATTGCATTCTTGAAGAGCATTCTTAATAAAGGCCGTATAAATTAAAAACAACAAGGGACCAAGGATGGACCCCTGAGGAACACCAGACGACATAATGAAGGGAGCAGATAATTGATCATTAACCTTAACTACTTGAGATCTATTATTAAGGTAATCATGGCAAAGGGCAACTGAACCTTTCCCAAGGCCAATGTAATGTAAAATTGAGAGTAACAACTCATGATTTATAGTATCAAAGGCCTTGGAATAGTCTAATGCTACCAATACGGTGAGTTTTCCCTGATCTGTAGCTGATAGAATGTCATCAGTAACGCTATATCCCTTACGAAATCCCGAATGTGCCTCAGGAAGTATATTAAATTGGTTGAGATGGAATCTAAGCTGAGTTGATATGATTTTTTCACAGAGTTTTGCAAGCACTGGAAGTATGCTTTTAGGTCGCAAATCAGAAAAACATTCTGATTTTTTATTCTTTGCCAGCGGATGAACTATAGATACTTTCCAGGCAGTTGGGAAAACACGGTTAGTTATACAGTAATTTATGAAATGTCTGATGTATGGAAAAATGTGTGGGGTACATAAGTTTAGTAATTTTATTCCTAGCAAATCCGCCCCGCAGAAACTGATTTGATTGTGCTAAGTACTTTGGCTACAGTTTCATTGTCAACCTCGCTAAAAACAAATTCACCTTGTATTCCGCTATTGACTGCTTATTCCGCTAATGAAAAATCGATTCAACTCGTTTGGATTGTTCAGTGAGTTCGGTAGAACATTTGATTTTTGTAGATTGAATATTTACATTTTTTAAAGCAGACCATAGTTGCTTCGGTGAATTATTTTTAGTACAAGTCTCCAGGTACACCTTTTTTTTCCTTTCTGATAGCAAAAGTAGCATAGTTACGCAATTACTTGTATTGAAGCCAGTCACTATTCGAGCGGCAAAAGTTAAATTTTTTTCGCCTTGTTACGTAGTGATAATATAAGTTTTAAGTTATATGTCATCCATGGTGCACAGTGTCTGGAAAATTTTTGAGTAACGTCAAAAATAGCTAAAATATGGTAACTTATCATTTATATCACCCATATCAAAAATGTAAAAAGGGCAAATCTTTTAAAAATATGTGATAGTTAAAATTACGAAAATCTCTGTATGTTCTACTGATGGGCTTTTGAACTATTTCTTCGACTATCATATCACAGTAGATTAAATTGTGATCTGCAACGTTATATACAACCACGACACCTGAATCAGATATCTTTGCATCACATCAGACTATTATGTAGTCAAGTAAGGTGGATGAATAAGGATCGACACGAGTTGGAGCACAGATAATTTGCTTTAAATTAAATGATTCTATCATATTAGAAAAGTTTATCATATTTAAATCGTGCAAATGATTTCATCACAAGATAACACAAATTTTGAAAGAATTTCTTCAAATTCATGGAGAAAACTATTAAAGTTAGTATGGTTTTGATAAACAACACCAATAATAATTCTGCTATTTTTATGGTCAATTACACCCACAGACTCTCATATCTCAATATCTCTGAATATCATTTCTCAAACTTGAAAGCGTTATAATCTTAAATTGTTTCCTTATAATAAAATATAGTTTTAACTGTGTTTTTAATAGTGCACTAATTGTTGCCATTTGTATCATCTAAATCGTTCGAATTTAGATTCTTCCAACTGAATAGGTACAATTCAAAATTCTTTAGTTTGGGAAGTCATAATTGATGTGTTAAAGGACTTCTTCAATTTTTAAAAATAACGGGAATTTGGCTATACACATTTAAATGATTTTTAAATATTTCATATATGTATCATGACATTCGCTTTAGGACGTAAGATGGTTATTTATTATTGAGCTGAAATTCATGTGACGGAAATTAGTAAACGTGTGCCACCAATTAAAATAGTTTTAGTTTAGTTTTAAAAATGCTAATGTGATTAGATGAATAAAATTCACTAATGTAAACGCCAACGAAAGAAACTGGGTCAAACAAAAACTACGCATTATGTAGTAGCATATTTAAAAATCTTTTATTACATTATAAGGCTTAGAAGTAGTATTTAAAGGTATTATGTATTATAATTACTTTATAGAATATAACGGTGTTAAACAACGGAAAGCGCTATACAAAGTAATGTGATTGAAGCCCGTTTAGATACCGGGAAACGATCACTTCGCACATGTCAAGCTTGTTAAAGTAAAAAAGTTCGATTAGCAATTTTTTTTAAAAACGCAATAGGAAGTAATTTTCACCACTAATTTATCGAGAGTTTGCAAATTAAAGGAAATTGCATTAAATCGGCCAAAAATTAAGTGCAATTACTTAATATTAATTCAACAAACTCGGATTAAATCGAAAAAAAACTTGTTCAAATTGTGTTGGTATTCAACATCTTCAGATATCTTGCGTTAATGGGTGCTTTGCCGTGCATAAAAAAATTAACAGTTAACCAGTGACCACACTCTAACTGTAAATTACTATTTCTACTACGATGGTCATTCTTTGTTATGCCCTACAGACCTAATATCCAATTCGAATAAAATTTATGAAGCGTAAATTTGATAATCCATTACTTTATTTTAAAAAACTGAATAGTTTTTCGCGATCAAGGTCATTGAATATGTATTAGTAAGATAATATGATGGGTGAGTTCGATTGTACGCATTCTTTACGCTCCAATTCCTTGAAGCAAATCACCATAAAACACGATTCATTTTCTAATTATTAAATAAAATTACTTTACATATGTGTACTTTTTTAATTAGAGGTTCTGTTGCAGAATGCCATCCGGTTATCCAGACCCACGGACGTGTCTATTAAATCAGAAATTACAAATGCTAAATTGTTGCATTGAAAGAAAACGTGCACGAGAATCTCGTGAGAAGGCTACTTCACACCTTGATAAACAGAATAAGGATGAGCATTCCTCAACCGATGATGATGAATTTTACGATTGTTCTCCAGATAAGCTCGACGAGGATGATAATAAGAAGCGATCTAGACATTCGTTGTGGAATCAACCCGTCGGTAGATTGGGGAAGTTTGAAAATTTGAAATTAATTAAGTCCGGGGATCCACTTTATATACCGGTAACACAAGATCCAGTACCTAAGACCGAAGACCAATTGGAAGAAGACACCGATGTTTTGCTACAATTGGGATCGGATGCACAAGGTTCTGAGTTGCGTGCTAAGTTGATGAGCGCGTCTTTGTTGTCCGATATGGAGTCGTTTAAAGCTGCAAATCAGGTTCAATTTTTAGATGATTTTATTCGTTGGTACTCACCTAGAGATTGGATAGAAGAAGACGAATTAGATGAATGGGGTCAGAAGAAGGGACACTTAAGTCCGCGAATGTTAATTTCGGACAACGCGTGGTTGCAAATGTGGGATTCGGCAAAACCGGTGCCTGCAAATCGACAAAACGATTGTTTGACGATACCCGTGAAGCGGAGAAAGTATTACATTTTCTTGATTCCCGCACTTTATCGCAGATTTTCGAAATGTTGTTTCCAATTGTATCGCATGCCGCCATCTGCAGGTTGTACGAGGAATGCGAACAAGTTGGTTCTGTACTTCCTACAGCTTTCAAATCGTTACAGCGGATTATTAAATACGTTGAAAAGGTTTCTCGTAACGGTAACGTTAGTGAAAGGGTAGGTGCCACTTTAATACAACAGATAGCGGCATTAGAATTATGTATATCGCAAGCACATTCTTTATTGTATAAATTAAATCCATCGAGAGGAGCCGAAGAAAGTATATCTACATTTGCGGAAAGATTGTTGAATGGTGATGAAGTTGAAATAAAAGGAAGAAATAAATCCTTTATAGGTGGTAGATTAGTGGTAATGTTTTCAGATGCTCAGAAGTTGGCAAATATGATTCTAACTGAGCACGGCGCTTTAGTTGAGCATCACCCTACTGGGAATATAATTTTTCCTCAACCGCACGAACGGGAATTTGTTATGCGAGTATCTGCCGTACGACCCGCACAATATTCTATTAAATCACCACAATTTTTAAGGGCGATTTTATCAAGGAACGAATTTCGTTTGGTAGGAGCGTTTTCTGAAGACGTTGTTTTCTTTTAAACCGACGTTTTATTACCGTTAATGTTTTATAATATTTTTTAATTCGTATTAATTTTTTTAATTAGCATTGATTTTAATATAACTTTGTTATTATTTTTTTTGTGATTTATTATTGTCTATTAATTGTAATTATTTTAAACAATATATACGTAGATTGGTATTTTTGTTAAATATCGTCTTTTTTAATTGCAAAATATTTTACGTCTGTAAATATATAAGGAAATTTTTGCTAAATACGGTTCAAATATATAACACATTTAAAATGTTCAGAATTCTTTTAATGATGAAATGAACTTTTTGCATGTGGGTATACACCTCAATTTATTAATTTTAAATGTGAATTGTACAAAAATGAAATGTTGTTTGTTCGTCGGAATTTTTCAGTTCACGTTTTTGATTACTACATAAAAAAACATTGAAATAGGGACTATTTTTTTACATATTACTGATACCTGATATCAGTGAAAAAGTATAAGTGACAGGGCTTTTTACTTTTTGTTTACCTTTATTGTAGTTGTTACAACGTTTACTTAGTAGACAAGTATCTTGGAAAGTATTGATTAATGTTTTAGTTACGTATAACCCACAAATAAGTGCGTTTATTGAAGCTTTTTTTCGTTCTGTTTTGTAATCATGATTAAGGGCGTTCTTAACTTTTATTTAAAACTCTAATTGACATAAAATGAACAGCAGTCGTAGATTATATGGAAACGAATCTTACCTATAAACCAGTGTCATGTAATAATTAATTCGATTAATTTATTAGCGACAAACTGAACAATTTAATGTATTTATAAACACTAATATCCGATTATGTCCCAATTGCACTACATTTAGTGGAATCAGCGTTGTTTGACCGTGGTATTTCAGAACGATACTATTGTTCGGTATCCTTAGAATAAAAATTATGCTAAATACAGTGTGGTAAATAAAGAGATGATACTAAACTAGACTCATCAAATAAAATAAAGAAAACACTACAGCTTTGAAAAAATTGAACAAGTTTAAAGATATTTTGTGTATAAAAGAAACAACGTCCTTGGTTATAACAAAAACCGGTTATAGCGTTGAAAATATGATATTTTGGTAGAAATTTCAGGTTGGTCCGGATTTCAATTATGTTAACCCTAATAGATACGAAGTGGGTTAAATGAGAAAAAAGTTGCCTATTTTGAAGACGAGTAAAATGATGAATTAAAAATTTCCCGATTGGTGTCAGAGATACAGAAAATTTGTCGAAAAACTGTTTTTCTTGGTATAGTGCTTTGAAAAATTTCATTGGGATTTCTTATTGTATTTTATCTTTGTTATACTTTGCCGTTCTTAGACATAAAATATGACGTTTTGTCTCTTGTAGGGCTATTATCAACTTTACTTTTTAAATAAGGACTTTTCTTTTTTATTCCATAATTTTGTAGTTCTTGGAATTACAAATTTTTTGACTTTGACCAAATTTTTTCGTTACGTCTGATTTAATTAAAAAAAACTAATCAAGCTTAATTCTTTTTAAAATCAATATTGCATTGAATGTCACTTGTTAACAGTTTATTTGTGAGCGATCTAAATCAAGGGGAGTTGTTGTTCGTAAACAGCTTTACATGTTTATACAGGGTGTGGCGCGAAGAGTTTTGATTAAAAGTAATGGCGGATAGAGTTATGTTAAAAATCTGAAATTACGAAGCTATAGGTTTTCGATGACGCCGAGTTCAAATATAATATTGTCCTTAATGTGGTTATGACGTCAACTTTGTTATTTTAAATGGAACCTAGTATTTTTATTTTATTTTCGGATTCTACATGAAATTTTAGATTAAATTTGTGAACAATGTCCTATACCAAAAATGAAGTATTTTCGAGATATTTCGATTTTTTTTAAAATTTTGAAAAAATCCTAGTCTACATTGAATACCGATATCTCCATTAATTACGAAGCTAGTGACGTGAAATTGTAACTAATAAACAACAAGCGCTTGCCCGTTAACTCCATGTGTCCAACTCATTGATATTTCATACAGAGTGTTTAAAACTTAGCTGCCACCGTGGCCAATTTAAATCATTTATAAGTTGCTTACTTTAAATAGAACACCCTGTATTTTATTACATTTTTCGCTGTATTTTTTTAAGCCAATTCGTTTGGTATTAGTATTCCCTATACCTAAATCCAACCAGTTTTGAGATATTTCATTATCTTTGTTAAAACATAACAACACTTGATTATTTCAACATTAGTAAAGGGTAGGCCATGGCTGTCAAAGATTTGATAGTTAGAACGTTAATGTTTATGTTGTTTTGACAGTTTTCTTTACCAGTTTGTATTTCATAGTAAATAATGGCAAATGTAGGGTTTACTAATGATGATTTCCTAAATCTTATTATTATTTACGGCGAGTGTAATAGAATTGTTGAAAGGACTTGTCGTGTTTTTGCAGAAAGATATCCAAATCGACCAAATGCAACTGGTGATATTGTAAGAAGATTGCTTAAAACTGCCGTCAGTTTGGTCAATTTAAGACACAAATTAATAAAAATAAACCACTAGTGGACAATGACATAAACGAAATTAATGTTTTGGGTTATTTTACGGCCTCTCAAATGCCTCTATTAGAGATTGTGAAAGAGATCTTACTTTGTCGACGAGAACAATTCATCGCATTTTAAAAAACACAAATGGAAACCATTTTCGTATCATTTGGTGCAGCACTTAAAATTAGATGATCCTCCTCGAAGGGTGCAATTCTGTGAATGGTTTTAATGAAGACCCAAGAGGATGAAAACTTCATAAAAAAAGTTATATGGTGTGATGAAGCAAAGTTTAGCAAAATTGGATTATTTAATCGACCATTTTTGGTCTAATGAAAATCCACATGTTATTAAAGAACGTTCTTTCCAAGATAGTTGGAGTTTTAATGTTTTTGTGCAATAAATGACGATAAAATTTAAACGGTGAAAGATATTGCGACATTTTAGAAGAAGTCATACGACCCGCGTTACATACTTTAAGAAATGGAGAGGCGACTTCAGCTTGGTATCAGCAAGATGGAGCACCTCCTCATAACTTTGGGCGTGTTGCTGACCATCTTTACGACATGTTTGATGATAGATGGATTGCCAATCAAGGTCCGTTTCGTTGGCCAGCTCGCTCTCCTGATTTGGCTCCTCTAGATTTTGGTATTTGGGGTTACATTAAAAATCAGGTATTTTCCAAACCTGTTACGACAAAGGAAGATATGATGCAAAGAGTCTTACTTGCTTTTAATTCTCTAACACCCGACCATATTTCCAGAATTACAAGACGTAGCTTAATGAAAAGGATTCATAAATGTTTAGAAGTAGATGGAGCTAATTTTGAACACTTATTATAAAACTTTATTTGTTTAATATTACATTTAGTTATTTTTGTTTGTAAGTTATCTAATTAAATTAATACAAAATACCTAGTCAACGTTTTTAATGATATCCATAATTAATAATCCTTTCAGGCTATTGGTTACTTTTCAGAATTAATAACTTATGAAAAAATATCAAAATATCACCTTAAATAATGGAAATCATGGCCTACCCTTTACTAATGTTGAAATAATTAAGTGTTGTTATGTTTTAACAAAGATAATGAAATATCTCAAAACTGGTTGGATTTAGGTATAGGGAATACTGATACCAAACGAATTGGCTTAAAAAATACAGCGAAAAATGTAATAAAATACAGGGTGTTCTATTTAAAGTAAGCAACTGATTTAAATTGGCCACGGTGGCAGCTAAGTTTTAAACACTCTGTATGAAATATCAATGAGTTGGACACATGGAGTTAACGGGCAAGCGCTTGTTGTTTATTAGTTACAATTTCACGTCACTAGCTTCGTAATTAATGGAGATATCGGTATTCAATGTAGACTAGGATTTTTTCAAAATTTAAAAAAATCGAAATATCTCGAAAATACTTCATTTTTGGTATAGGACATTGTTCACAAATTTAATCTAAAATTTCATGTAGAATCCGAAAATAAAATAAAAAATACTAGGTTCCATTTAAAATAACAAAGTTGACGTCTACTTCCGGTATAACCGGAAGTGCCACATTAAGGACAATATTATATTTGAACTCGGCGTCATCGAAAACCTATAGCTTCGTAATTTCAGATTTTTAACATAACTCTATCCGCCATTACTTTTAATCAAAACTCTTCGCGGCACACCCTGTATTCCTGTACAATTTGGCACATCAAAATTAACAAAGTTTAAAAATTCAAAATTATATGTTCAACCATTTAGAAATAATAATTTGAAAAAATGTATCACCCTGGAGTTCGTCTTTAAGGGCCCATAGTTTCGTTAAGAAGGAGTTTCGACATATCATTATTAGACAAATTAGTGTTTCCGTTTGTCCACCTAATTTTGGCACACCCTGTATAAAAATAATAAAATATTTGTTTGTTTTGAAAATATGACAACCAAGAGAGAATCAAATATAGGTTGTGTTCAATAATAACCATCAAAAACATATGAAACCTGCTTAACTAAAAGTAAATATTCTTATGAATTGAAGATAACTTACCGAGCTTTGGCTTCAGCGAATTTCATGTGGAATACATCTAACAGCGCAGATTCAAGAAAAATTATTGATAAGTTGTTGAGCCAGTCTTGTCCCATTGCAGTTGTAAATAATGTATGATTACTCTTAACTTAGAGAAACTACTTTCAGTTGATGGTAAAGTCAAAAGTCTTTCAGAGCTGTTCTTATATTTGGATAGATTGATTCCAGAACAAACGCTGAATTCTATTAAAAAACTCCAACGGCGATTTGTCTTATCATCATTAATCAACGATTGTAATGATTAGATTTCATCAAATAATTGAGTAGCGTCCAAGGCGTTATTGACGTTTTTTATGTTAATGCATTTTCGAGTCGTTAATATTGTTTCCGTAGAATATAAATCAAAGAAAAGTCAAAATAAATTTATTAATTCCGTTAAATGTTCGAACCGTTCTCGTTACTTGGACGAAGTTACATCTAAAATAAAATAAACGAAAGAGGTTTTGAAATTATGTACACTCTCTTTATTCAAATTTTTCATTTTTGAAGGTACATTTCGGATGTAAGGCTTGCAGAGTCTTAGAAACAATAATAATAATAATAAGTATATTTGTGTTTGTAATATTTACATTTAATTACACACGTCCAAATTAATAGATACAGCATTTATTTTCAAAACTTAAAGTTAGAAATTCTTTATATGAATATAAAATGCGTTTTGTGTTAAGACACTTTACGTTATTTTTAAATGTTTGGTAAGGTAATTTATGAAATTCCTTGAGAATACCATTTAAAATTTTTGAGAAAGTACCTATACTTGAACAGAGCATTGTGTTTTGTAATTCTACGAAAAGGAATTCTTACACTTTCTTTGATTCTGGTCTTATGTTGGTTAAAGGTTATTCCAGTATCAAAGTATACACTGTTAATTTTTGCTTAACACAAGCATTTTAAAATAAAAGTGATTGGCACTGTTAGGATTTGAAGTTCTTTAAAGGCATTACGACAATCAGTTGGGTATCCTACAGTGCGTTTTTGAAAATGGGGTCACTTTTTCTATTAGACTCAATAGATGGCGTCACAGGTGCCGCAGATTAGGGATTTTGCATGTGACATCGCTGCCATTCTTGTATCTAAAATGTAAATGAAGTTGCCTAGCTGCTTCCATAGGGACATGTTTTTCAATTACGTTGCCATATTGTGCAAGAAATTCAGTGAATTCTTACCAAACAACGACATCTGTTTTGAAAATTGTAAAAGTGGCTCCTATTTTCAGAAACGCACTGTATATTTGCAATAATCCTCACAGTTCGGCATTGAAGTTTAAATATACGTTCCGAAGAGAACTGTGGCTCCAAACAATTATGGCGTAAGCAATTAAGCTATGACAGAGAGCATAAATGCACTTTTTAAAGCTGTTGATGTGACGTTGTTATATAGTCTACGTAGTACAAAAATGTTTGAGCTAATTTTTGCTGTTATAAAATCTATGTCACTATTAAAGGATAATTTTGGATCAAGATATACTCCTATAAATTTTTATATTATTAAATTCGTATCGTTTAATGGATAGAACTAGTTTTCGGGCTTTTGAGGTATTCAAACTTAAACCAGTTGCTGTTTACCACTGCTTTGTAGTGTCCAAGCAAGAATCAGATTTTGTTATTACGTTGACAAGGTTACTATCTCTTAGTATCAGAGTAGTATCATCCGCATATAGTAAACAAAGACATTGGTCATATCGTTAATAAATATTAGAAAAGTAGTGGCCCTAATATACTACCTTGCGGTACACCTTTACTCAGAGGAAGAGTTGAACTACATCTGTTATTTAATCTAACATATTGAAAACGTTTGTACAAGTATGATTTTATTAATGATAGGCTAGTGGCATCAAAATTGTAGATGAACTTAAGTTTACTAACAAGAATATCGTGAGGAATGCAGTCAAATGCTTTAGAGAGATCTACAAACGTAGCCAGGCAGTAGAGCCTGTTTTCGGAGCAATTTAAGGTATAGTTGACAAAAGTCAAAATAGCATCAGATGTACGTTTTTTAGACCTGAAACCAAACTGATTAGGATGTGATAGATTGTTGACTTTGAAGTATTTGGAAATACGTAAATTAATTATTTTTTCAAAAATTTTGGAGAGTACGAAGTAATGGATATTGTACGATAGTTTCTTATATCGTTAACGTCGCCTTTTTTGTAAATGGGTGTAACACAGCAGTTTTTAGAATATCCGGAAATACTCCATCAATAAGTGCACTGTTTATCAACTTAAAGAGTGGTTTAACATACAGACTTGTGTTGAGTTTTATAAGATTGACTGAAATACCATATATGTCTTTGGTGTTACTATTTTTTAGACTATTAATTGCATCTCTTACTTCTGGGTGATGTTGGCTCTAATGTAAACCTTAAAAGATTTAGATACATAAACGTTACAGAAATATAAGAGGTTTTAAGTTAGTCTGGGTAATATTATCGGATAGTTCATCCGAAACATTTACGAAATATTCGTTAAAATGGTCGGCAGATATATTCTGTTTAGTGACATTTTTAGGACATCTGGTAACGGTTGTAGATCACAAATAATAAAACAAATAGAAAATGACGGCTCTAGCGATACAACCTAGAAAAAAAAGAACAATACTATTTGGCTCGATATAGCACACTAAATTTATGGAAGATCCCGTATTTGTAAGTGTTAGCACAGCAGTGTCCGGCTTAGTCGGTGAGTTGGGGAGGTTCTTGAAGGAA
This sequence comes from Abscondita cerata, assembly GCA_030710515.1. Taxonomy (NCBI): domain Eukaryota; kingdom Metazoa; phylum Arthropoda; class Insecta; order Coleoptera; family Lampyridae; genus Abscondita; species Abscondita cerata. The sequence continues at coordinate 104,950 of JALBCR010002321.1, read as the reverse complement.
CTGAAAGAAATAAACTGCTGCGTAACGAGGCGCTACCTGCTGGGTAACGTTGCCGACAAAGTCAAGTACGCTATCGCTTAGATAGCGTTTTGCACTTTAACACACACGTGTCGTTACAGTTAACTGTTGGCATTTTTCTTAAACTAATTAGAGTGTGCAATCAAATATGTCTAAATTCAGTTAAGTTTTTGTTTGTTACACCCCAAATTAAAGTTAGCGTACCAATTTAAGATTGGTGATTAAGGAATCGCGACGTACACACGTCACTTGCACACGGTGACTTAAAAACTAGAATTAAACTTGGTGTTTTGTTCTAGCTTCACCCACTTTATTGAAAGCGTCACCGCTGTGATGGAGCTAGTGAAACAAAACCGAACGTCGATTTGTGGAGTCTACCCCAAATAATAATCTGCTTATACGCTAGGGATTCACCCTCGACCGGTGGAGTATAATCGGCCGTTGCAGCTTCGAGGTCGGCGACACCGTGGTAGTCGGAACGTTTTGATAGCGAAGGATTCCCAAATGCTCGTTCCAGCGCCCCCAGGAATTATTCAGACAGTAATATACGAGTAGAGTGCTAAAGCATACGTTGTAATTAGAAATTAACACAACCACCAGACAATAAAAGAATTAAAAAAAGATATCACTTACGGAATTTTAACTTGGAATTATTGAAGCCACTTTGATATTTTACAAGTAATTTTTAGCTTTGTGAAGCAACAACAATCGCCCAATAGGAACAGAAAGTCACAAGATGTCCGCCCGTCGGCGTCGTCTCGATTAATATTGAGAATAAATTGATCCACCAATGAGAAAAATCGTAGCGTGCGCGGTAAATTTCACTTTCGTCATGCAACTCTTGCGACCTACGTTCGGGTTCGAGTATTTTGAGCCGTAACAATCTATAGGAGTTGAGTATGTTCCACATAGTTTTAATGGGATTAGATGAAGAACTTATAGCAAGACTATTTGCAGAAATTCTCTCTAATAGCGTTTTTCTAAGTATAATGCATAATAAGCTTTAAATTCGCGAGATCGGTTGTTCTATTTCTTTTATAAAGTTCACAGACTAATTGGTAAGATTTTTTTTGAATTTTTAATTTTTTAGTGAACCATTTGACTTCATTGTCATTATTATTATTTGACCAAGGTGATCAGATAAATTAGGGTTATAACGTCCGATTCATAGCTGTTTACTTTAATATTAATAAATATATTGTCTAAACAGTTATTTATTTTAGTAGGTTTGAAGATGGTTTGAATGAATCTGAAAGTACTAAATAGATTATATAATTGAGTGGCAGGAAGCATCCGAGGTATTAAATCTGACATTGAAATCACCACATATAATGATGTTAGGGTATTTAACTAAGTTCGATAATGTTGCGTTGTTTGATTATGGATGATACACTTTTGTTTTTATATACATTTATTCACATAATTTACACTATAAATAATACACCACTTTGATATTTGGAGCTACTAGTTGCCAAAATGCCAACGCTTTGCTCCTCTCTCTGTCTACGCTGCATAAGTGCTTATATCTACCGACTCTACCGTTACTCTTCCGCTAAGTTTCTTTTTATAACAAAAAAAGGGGGTTCATCCCTTACAAGCAAAATACTTAAAATTAGGTATGCAACTAACATTGCTCTTACAAACTACTTAACACCGCCGCCCTTGAAATGACGTAGGCGTTTCAACTAACACTTGATGATAATCTAAAACTAGAATGATAAAGAAAATAGGTAATTACATTACTAAACAAATATACAGACACACACAAGTATAAGTAAAGTTAGCACAACAAAAAAAATTCTTATATTTAGTTTGAATCTGTGGGTAAAACAGATATTCCATGCACGGATCTTTTCACTACATTGCCATTACTCAATCTTATAGACACTGCACGAATAACTTGATCCTTTCCTCGATAGACTTCTACAATGCGGCCCAATGGCCACTGATGCGGAGGCGCCCCATTCTCTTGGATCAAGACAACGTTTCCTACAGCTGCTAGATCGGGCAACCGTTTGAACCATTTGGATCTCCTTTGATAGCCAGGTACAACCTCCCTAGACCATCGCTTCCAAAAATGTTGCACGATTTGCTGCATTCTATTGAAGATATGCAGGCGACTAGGGTTGCTCTCCGTAAAATCATGCTCTGGTAAAGCGGTAAAGGGTCGTTGGATCAAAAATGTCCAGGGGTTAAAGGTGACAAATCGTTAGCACTTCCGGGCAAAATTGACAAAGGTCGACTATTCAAAAGTGCCTCTATTTTAGTTAGAACAGTGTAAAAATCTTCAAAATTTAAATTCGTATTGCCAAGAACGCGAGTTAAATGAAATTTAGTTGATTTTACGGCACTCTCCCACAAACCCCCTTCGTGAGGACTTCTGGGGTTGATAAATTCCCACTTTATCTGATGTTTACTCAAGCTCTCTACGATACAGTTTGTGTTCTTATTATTACTAAAAAATTGATACAAATCGTTGAGATAATTCTTTGCACCCACAAAATTTTTTGCATTATCACTTGCAATGCTAACAGGAACACCTCTTCTTGATATAAATCTACTCAGCACATCAATAAAAGATTGAGTAGACAAATTCGTAACAAGCTCTAAATGTACGGCTCAGTGGCCATACAAACAAAAATACAAATATAAGCCTTAATTAGCTTGGATCCTCTCAACTTACGATCCTTTAATTGAACAGGGCCGGCATAATCCAACCCTACATTATAAAAACTGGCAAATTAACGTTTACTCTCGTCATTGGCAAATTTCCCATTTGTGGGTGATTAACTTTAGGATTTGATCTTGCGCAAACAATACATTTTCTTACTATCAGTTTTGAAATATTTTTCCATGTACTGGCCAAAATGATTCTCGTACAATTGATAAAAGAAGTTGAGGACCACAATGAAGATACGTCGAATGATAATATTTAAATATTAATAAGGTCAAGGCGTGATCCTTTGGAAGGAGCAAAGGATATTTTTGCTAAAACTAAAATTGGAATGGGCAAGCCGACCACCTACTCTAATTAGTCCTGCTTCGTCTAAAAACGGATCTAATGATTGAACAGAAGAAGATTTTGATTGGACTCCCTTTTGCAAACACTGTAACTCCTTAACAAAAACTTGGTGTTGACAAAGATATACTAATTTTTCTGTTGATTTCTTTAACTCCTCTACAGTGAGAAGACCATTCTGTCGACTACTTCTACTAATTCTACAATTGCTAATAAACCTACGAACATATGCTAAGACTCTTTTCAGTTTGGTAAAACTAGAATATCGGTCAAAAATGTCAAAGTACTCAGTAACATTATTGTAAAGACAAATATTTGATTCTTTAGCCTCTGTGGATTCATCTCCTTCAAAATGTAGTAAGCTTTCAAAATTATTATTAAATTCGCTAAGAAAAGATGGACCGTAAAACCAAAACTTGTTATAGCACAAGTCCTTTGGGTTAACTCCTCTAGAAATGAGATCACTTGGATTATCTTCAGAAGACACATGTCTCCAATCACAAATGTTGGTTAACTCTTGAATAACCGCTATACGGTTAGCCACAAAGATTTTGTATCGGTTAGGTGCTGACTGGATCCAATTAAGAGTAACCATGGAATCGGTCCAATAAAACACCTTTGCAAATGAAACGTCGAAGTTTTTTACCACCTCACTTGATAACTCCGCAAGCAACAAAGCCGCACACAACTCCAACCTTGGAATGCTGATTGTATGCAGTGGTGCTACTCTAGATTTTGCAGCGACTAAATTGCAATATACGGCGTTTGAAGTCAAACACCTTATATAGATACAGGCACCATATGCGATAGAACTCGCATCACAAAACCGTGTCTCTCTAAGCGGATAAAATTGGATAATATTAGACAACGAGGTACAGATATTTCGTTGATAAACTTAAGCTGCTTACGAAATTCTGTCCAAATAGTATTTAAATTTGATGGAATCTCTTGGTCCCAATCAATTTTTTGCTGCCAAAGAGATTGAAGAATTAACTTCCCTTTTACGATTATAGGGGCTAAAATACCTAAAGGATCATAAAGTTTTGCTAAAGTTGATAAAATTGATCTTTTAGTGAAAACAGAATCCTTTAAATCTAAACAAAAATTAAAAATATTCGATCCTCCACTGAGAGGATTTGAAGAAGAAAACTTGGTCAGTTTCAGAATCGTTCAAAAGGTCCACACAGTTTGATAGAAATTTCCTCATAATAAAACCACCATTCTTTAAAATCTGCGATACTTGCTCTTTTATTAAGTTAAGTTGTTCTTTGGATTTACTACTATATAAAAGATCATCCATATAAAAATTTCGTTTAATAATTTTACTAGCCTCGGGTGCTGAGATGCAAATTTTTCAGCCAAGAAAACCAAGCATCGTGTGGCCAAAAAACTCGCTGATGTAGTGCCAAATGTAACTCGATTAATTTCATAAGTTTCTAAAGGCTCTTTAGGATCGTTTCGCCAGAAAATCCTTTGAAACTTTCTTTCCTCCTTTCTAATATGGATCATACGGTACATTTTGCTATATCGCCCGTAAGAGCAAATTCAAATTGACGAAATCGTACCAAAATATCAAATAGTTTGTCCTGAACTAGAGGACCATTGATTTGGGTGTCGTTGATAGAAATACCACTTGTAGTTTTAAACTACCATTAAAGACGACTCTAACTTTAGTTGTTAAGGAATCACCTTTAAAAACGCAATGGTGAGGTAAAAATAACCAGGTAAGTCTTTAGTGGATACCATTCCATCTAAAGTCTCGATATGACCACTGTAAGTATTTTCTTTTACTCTACTCATGTGTGACATAGAAATATATTCCTGCATTTGTTTACAATACTCATTCTTTAACTCAGGATTTTTACAAAGACGCCTTTCTAAATTGAAAAATTGATTTTTAGCGAATTGTTCAGATTGCCCTAGATTAGTAAGATTTCCCTTAAATGGAATAGAAACGATTAGAGTTCCATCTCCATGCTGTTCCACGGTACTCAAAAAGTGTTTTTCGCAGAATTTCTCTTCACGAGAGAGTAGCGACAAATTTGATTTAGGTTTAATTTGATCGATGTCCCACAATTTCATAAGGGTTGCGTTTATTTCACTTAGACTCTCTTCTTGATTAAGAACTACGTGATTGACTCTAGTTGTCAAGGAATTAGGAATACAATTATCAGTTACGTTAAAAAGAACTTTTGGCAAGTTACCTGAGACCAACCATCCTAACTCGGTATCCTGCATAACTGGTAAACCATTACCTAACCAAAATTGATTGGGCTTGATTAATTTAAAGTAAGTGGAAGCTCCTAGCAAAATGTCAATTCTGGCAGGAACATTAAATGACTCGTCTGCAAGATATAAATGAGTTGGAATGTCCAAGGATTTTGAATCGAACCTAACCACAGGTAAATGATCTGTTATTTCCCTCAGGACTAAGCAATCAACATTAAATTGATAATCACTTTTGTGTGATTGAATGGTAATTGATGTCATTTTTGGAAGCCTGAGTAATAGTACCGCCAACACATTTGACGGTCATATTGATTGGAGTACATCGTAAATTTAACAACTTACACAAATACTCAGTGATAAAATTACTTTGACTGCCGCTGTCTAATAAAATACGCACTTGAGATGAGTGCTGACCATTGATAGCTGTCACCTTAGCGGTAGATAATAATACCTCAGAATTCATACTGAAATTACAATTAGTTGTACTACTAGGGACCGAAACCTGACTAGGTTCTGCTATTGATTGAGAAGGATGATCGCTAACAACATTATCACTTTCGAGGCGTTGAAGTTTTGAATTGGAATTATTTTGTTTCGTGTCTCTACTTCGGTTTGGACTGCTAAAACAAAGTAGAGTATGGTGCTTCTTATTACAGATTTTGCAGCAGAAAGATGAAATACAGTTTTCTTTATAACTGTGATGCATACAATTAAAACACAGTCGCAACTCTTTGATTTTGTCGTACCTATCTCTAGGAGACAATCTTAAGAAACCTTCACATCTACCAATAGAATGATTCCCTTTACACAATTGACAAACGAAAGAGTTTGTCGATAAAAATGTTTGAACCGGTTCCCTTTTGAAAGAGCGATTATGAACTTCCTTTCTGACATTGTTCGAACTTTGAAATTGAGAATTTTTCTTTAAACACACATTGATATCCTCTATTAATCTACATCTCTCACTCAAAAATTCAGAAATTTGTGTTACACTTGGAATTTCCTCTGAAAACTGTTTAGAAAATTCAACTATTGTTCGATTGTCACAGCTTGACTTAATAAGATAAGCAATGATTGCATTTTTGTACTCTGCATCAGAAAAATTTAAGTTATTTACTGTTTTGAGATGCTTTGTTATTGAATCATAAAATTTCTCAAACTTGACTCTCTAATTAATTTAGGACCTCGAATAACTTTTCCAATTGTTGGAAAATTAATAAGCGCCTATTCTGAAATCTTTCTTTAAGTAAATCTAAAGCTACCTTGTAATTGCTGCCAACTATAGGTAAACCTACTAGCACTTCAGAAGCTGGTGCTTTTAGGCACGATTGCAAGTACGTTAACTTAAGGTCGTCTGTTAAGTTCGGGTTCCTATCAACACATGACATAAATCTTTCAAAAAATTCGGAAATTCAGATATTTCTCCATTAAAGGTTAATAAATTGATTTCAGGAAGTTTAACACACACGGATTAATCATTGTCGCAACCTGATTTGAATTATTAATTTGATTTTGCGCTTGACGTTTTTCAAAATTTTTGATAATTAACTTAGCTTTACCAACTGAACTAGCAAGGAAGCCTCAAACTCGCTATTTGTTTGCACATCATCTTCCGATATACCAAAAACTACGAATTGATCATACAAATCTTCATATTCATTTAATAATGACTTAACATTTTCCATCCGAGTGATTAATTCCTCTACCTCAAACTCATTTATTTCAGTAACAGTTCTTTTATTAACTAGCTCTTGAAAACTCTGAAGCTTTTTAACTCTATTATTTATTTTGCAACGTATTAGTACTTGTTCCGATGCCATTTCAAAATTTGATTGACTGCTTTGCTTTGACTTAGGCATGCTCACTACTTGTTTTTTTTTTACGATTATTAATTTTGTGGTGTGCAAAAGAAATTTTGTTATTCTTTTAAAAAGGATCTTTTATACCCGCTATATGTCAACATCAGATAAAGCGAAAATAAATAATGTTAGCTTACCTGTGGGATGCAGTGCAGTAAATATCTCGATTAAAATACGTTCGTGTTTAAAAGGCCTTTTTGAATAGGTTTTGAAATGGAGGAAATGCCGTGCTTATTTGACCTTGATGTTTTCCTGACACAATACTCGGTTCGTAGAATAATGTAGGAGCTTCTCGTCGATGTATACAACAAGGTATACAGGTTGACGCTTTCTCTTCACACAAAGGAATATAACGGTTCGCTAAATTGGTGTGACGTCACGGCGTCACTGTACTCTTTGTTCTTCTTTGTTTTGTGATAATACTGATCTTATTACCTGGATTGCTCTTGATAATCTTGATACGCGGTTTGATAGATTGATTGGTTTGATTTTGGTGTGATGCGGTGAATAAATGCCTGGTTCTTTATCCAAGAATTCTTCTTTATCGGGGGCGAAGGACCATTATGTTGCGTTGTTTGATTATGGATGATACACTTTTGTTTTTATATACATTTATTCACATAATTTACACTATAAATAATACACCACTTTGATATTTGGAGCTACTAGTTGCCAAAATGCCAACGCTTTGCTCCTCTCTCTGTCTACGCTGCATAAGTGCTTATATCTACCGACTCTACCGTTACTCTTCCGCTAAGTTTCTTTTTTATAACAAAAAAAAGGGGGGGTTCATCCCTTACAAGCAAAATACTTAAAATTAGGTATGCAACTAACATTGCTCTTACAAACTACTTAACAGATAAAATGTGTTCAATATTGTTGATAAATAGTTTAGTCACCTAAAGCAGAACGATAAGAATTGCTACATTAATGTCGTTATTTAGTATGGCACAAACTTCCCAATGCAATAATTCGACTGACATTGTATTTATATTTGTTAATTCAGTAATGTAAGTATTGCCGGTTGGACTTAAAATTAGAACCCCTACATGAAGTTATTTGCTTCTGCAGTAAGCTGTGGCTACTTTGTATTTACCAATTGATAAGCCTTTGTTGGGTCACATTCTGACAGCTAATGGTCACTAACACAAATTACAGAATAGTCTTTATCACACAGAAACGCTTCCATTATAGTTATTTATGTATCAAGGGCATGATCTGTTTATATTCGAGATTTATAAACATCGATTATGCCCGCGGTTCATATAACGTTTTATTTTCCACTTGAAATATGAAAATTCATTGATAAAATACTTGCAAACATTTCATGTGAATGAAACGCGGCTGCTTTGTCTGTGTACTTTGTTTTGTATCTATGACAATTTGTTTGTTTATTTTAAAAAATAAAATTATAAAACCTCGCGTGAATTGGACAGAGAAATTTCGAAAAAAGTGTACGAAAGAGCGTTAAAGCTGATGGGGACTTGCTTTCTAAAAAGTCACGGCCACTGTACGAGAGAGAGCTCCAGAAATTTGAAGACTGGAAAAAAAAATCTGTCACAACTGTCAGTGAAACAGTTTTAGGGCTTGTACACAAAACTGCGATGCGACGCGATGCGAATTCGCAACGCAGAAAATTACGACTCGAATTGCTGCGATGCGATTTCGTGCGGCAAGGCGTCTCCCCAGGGTGACCATTCCTTCGTCGACCGTCAACCGTACTAAACGTATTTTGAATTGAAAACTAGGTCGTGACATGGATCGTAAAAAGAAGTGTGCACTTTTATTATTGCTTAGGAGATACAGGAAAAAGAAACAAAGAAGATTTTGGGTTCATCCATTTATTACTATTATGAATCCCGATGGAAACTTTTTTCCTCTAAAATATGAAGCTTTGAAAACCGACGAAAAAAAATTTTTGGAGTATTTTAGAATGAGCAGATCTTCATTCGAAGAGCTTTTAAGCTTATTATCACCATATCTTCAGAAACAATCGTACAAGGGGAGAATTCCTGTTATGCCTCTGGAAATGATTGGCCTCACTATCCGGTAAGTAAAGTAAAACAATAATTGTTTACATTAGTTTTTATTGAGAAAAGAGTTTTTAAAATATTACAATCCATAAAATTTACGAAAAATCAAAGTCTTCTTCAGTTGAAAGTGTGCTTAATATGCTTGAGTTAGAATAATTATTACTGGGTGAATCAATTTGATCTGGTATGTTAGATGACTGTGACGTATCAGTGGCGTTTGTTGAGATGTCGTAAAATGTTGAGTTTGATAGCCACCCTGGTAGTTGCTATTCGGATAGTAGTAGCCATGAGGTTGATGCAATTCTGTTAAAATTTGAAGAACTCTGCTCTGAAAGATTAGTGTTTTATTGTCATCTAATCTTTCAAGTGATGGTAGAATACCTTTAAAAAAGATATGTGTCTATTCTCAGGTTCGTTTAAAATCTTTACAATATCATCTTCAAATTTATTATTAACCATCTTTCTTTTGGTGGCTGCCTTTGGTAACGTGTTTAGATGTACCTTCTTGATTATCTTGCTCATTTTCTGACTCATTTATACTAGAAGTGGTCTCATTTTGCAAATTATTCTTAAGAAATTGTAATTGTTTGTACAGATGGTATTCTTTTTATGTTTTTGGATCCAGACCCTGACCTACTTGCATCTTTGAGTTTCTTTTCATATTTATTAAAGGTATCCTTAATGCCCTCCATCTTTGTATTACTGAAGTACCTGAAAAAAAAAATAGACAATATTTAATTTATTCATTTATTTATTAATCTTTATTATTCATCTAATACCAATTGTACAAAACAATAGGCGAACTTAACGCTAGAAGCGTTGTCTACCAATTAATTAAATTAAAATAATTTATGTATGTTTATGTCGTTTTAGGTTAGTGTTCTTTACTTTTCAAGTTTATTATATAAATTAATCCTTTTTTTCTATTTATGTTACAGATTCCTAGCGACCGGAAATGAAATCAGAAATATACATTTAGATTATTATCGAGGAATAAGTACAGTTGCTAAGATAATACGAGTAGTTTGTAATGCAATATGGAAATTTTGTTTAAATGCAAACATACCAAAAATAACACAACAGCTGTTTGAAGAAATAGCTGCGGATTTTGACAAGAAAGCCAACTTCCCCTAACTGTATTGGAGCCGTTGATGGGAAACATATTCGCATTCGTAGTCCCCCAAAAGTGGATCACTTTTTTTAATTACAAGGGCTACAATTCAATAGTTTTGTTGGCTATTGTGGACTCGAAATACAGATTCATCTATGTGGACATAGGAGCATATGGAAAGGAAAGTGACTCCACTATTTTCCACAACACGAAACTGTACGACTTACTGATGAGAGGTGATTTGCCTACACCAACATCAAGGCCGTTATCGGGCTTTCAAGAACCGGTTCCATTTGTTTTTGTCGGAGACGAAGCTTTTTCTATTTCGAATAATGTCATGCGTCCTTATTCTGGCAAGCATTTGTCTGTTAAACAAAGAGTATTCAACTACCGTTTGAGTAGGGCAAGAAGATATGTCGAGTGTACTTTCGGCATACTGGCCAATAAGTGGCGAATATTTCACCGGCCCATTAACGTTTCATATGATTTTGCAATAGATATTGTTAAGGCTTGTTGCATACTACATAACTTTGTAATTAACCGTGATGAATTAGACACCCCTGTTGAAATGATCATAGATGATTCCGAACTACAACCACTTCAACAAGGGTTGAATGTAGGTAGTCAGGTGGTAAGTGCAAATATAATTAGAAACGAATATTCGGATTACTTTACTAGTGAAGTTGGAGCATTAAGCTGGCAACTACAAAAATTTAAGAATATACAATGCGGCTTGCATTGTTGCTCGCGTTCTTAGTAATAAGTCAATAATACAACGGGTACAAAAGGATCACATTGTAAAACATTAAAGTAACTCGCTGTCGACGCCTAAATATGTGTAAACAATTTAAAGAATATTTTTGTGCTTATATGAATAGAATGTTTGATTTGTAGGTAGTTTTAGTAAAAAGTAAAAAGAAGTTATACTTAATAAATGTATTTGTGTACTTACCAAGTTTAGTTTTCATTGTTTTTTTCCTCGAAATTTGGAAATAAACTTTTACACACGTCCTTCCAAGCATCTTGTTTGATGAATTTGTTTTTATATTCTTAATTACTAGTGTCCCAAAGAACAGGGCGCTCCTCAATTAGTGATATTAAAAAATCAACGTCGTATTCTGTCATTTTTAAAATACACGTCTTGCCCACACGCTGTCCCAGAGCGAACGTCAACAAGTGTGACGCAACATCGCAGGAACGCGCGATGCAAATCAATTCGCAAGTTCTTGCGATGCGTAGAGGGAGTCGCAGATTTTTGCGATGCGACGTCGCATCGCAGTTTTGTGTATACAAGCCCTTAATGGTGTATTTCCAGGAATTGGTACGTATTTTTAAGTGATTTTTATTAATCGTATTAATGGTATATATTTTTAGTCAGAATTATTTACCCCGAATTCCTTATGGTCTAAATACTCCATGTTGAAGGCCACATTATTAGTATACAACAAACTAAACATAGGAAAGTTCAACCGGCTGGAGGCACTCTTGAAGCAAACTTCAAAAGGATACATTTCGAGAAAGTCTAAAATTTTAACACGAGAAGACGTCTTAAAATTTTTCAAGGATGCTTCAAACGACATGTACCTTTTGGAAAAAGTATGTAAACACGGCACGAATTTTACATTTAACTGAATGATGTTGATGATTATGTTATAGGTTGTTCTGGTGATGGGCGTGTTCGGTTGATTGCGAAGGGACGAGTTGGTAAGGTTAACTATAGACTATATAGACGACCGAGGAGCCGTTGTAGTGATAAAAATTCAATACACAAAGACTGGCGGTTCAAAAAGTTTTAATATTGTCGAGGAAAACGAAATGAGTGCCTTGCAAATATATAGGAAATATGCAGCATTGCGTCCAAAAGGACTAAAGGAGCGGCGCTTTTTCTTGTGCTACCGGAATGGGAGATGTACGGCCCAACCAGTTGGCAAAAACACGTTCGGGAGTATACCTTCAAAAGTGGCAAAGTGTCTGGGTTATGCAGATGCGAGAGAGTACACAGGACATTGCCTGCGCCGTACATCGGCAACTCTACTGATGGATGCTGGTGCTAACATGTTGACATTAAAGAGACATGGTAAATGGAAGAGTGATGCAGTGGCATCTGGGTGCATAGAAGACAGTATCGCGTCCAAGAACAAAATTGCCAGGATGATTGCCGGAGCCAAGGTAACGGAAGGCAAAACCTCTAACAATCTTGTGAATATGTCTTCACTAGACCTGAGAACTCTTCGCTTGAAGGCAATATCCAAATTAATGGATCATTTTCCAATTGTATTTTTAATTTTAATGATCAAAAATGAACTTATTTATGAGCATTAAAAAAAGATTTCTAAATTGTTGTTTTTATTTTTGTCAGCATTAGTAGGAATTAGCGGGCGTAATCATTATGCCCGCTTATTATGGTCCTAGGGCATAATGAACAGGTTTATACAGCACGTATCACAGACTAAAACAATAATAAATAATAATAACTTTTTTGGATACATCTAATGTTCAAATGTAGTACCTTAATTTTTATTTGTTTTCCGGTGTTTTTTTTTTGCTTAGTCTCCATAAAATATTATTAACACATGTTCCATTGGGCCAAGTATTAGGTAACAGAAATGTTTCTTTAAAATGAGGTAGCATGGAGACTTTAAATGATGAATACAAATAAGGATGTTTTGATGATCCTCAATGGACGAATCCGATATATTCCTGCTAATCAGATGTATTATTATTAATTGATGTATTTTAATTACACCTTTGAGATTAATATTTAAGTTATTAGTACCAGTAATTAGAGATGGAGCTTTGTTACGTTTCGATTTAGCTTTTTGCCATTCGGTATCATAAATTAATGGTTGTTGAAGTATTTTAAAGGGAGAATCTAGACTGTCAATATTATTTGTTTCGACGTTCGGTGATTGTATTGCATGTAATGCATTTTTGGGAATTTCCGGAGCAAGTTCGTAAATTTTATCTTTATCTTTTGGCCCTGTTTGTTTATTTATTGATTTGTTTTTTTCGTAGCAGCTGCTGTGTAAGTTTTTGGTAATTAATTATTTATGATTGGCTTTGAAGCGTATGATGCGTTTCTATTCCTTTCAGTATTTCCTTTTGTTACGAAGGTTTGGGTAAATTTAGTCAGCCAGCTACGGAAAAAATGAATGTCTCTTGAAAAGGGTACAGTTTTTCGTGACCAAAGCTAAGAAAACATTTTACACTTGATTACAATCAAACTTCACATTAACTATAACTTTCAAAATGTGTTATTTTTAAAACCAATTCCTCTAGAAATTTCCAATTTCCACCAATAATGTTCAACACACATCATTATTTTTAGTTTATCATTGTTATATAAATCATGTTACTTTAAGGCTGTTTTATCACTCGGGACAATTTCAGATTTCTATTCGGCGGTTCACTATTATTATTATTTCTTGTTACATAAATAGCTATTTGTTGTTTTTCTGTTTCTAAAACTGTTTAAAATGCACGTAATGTACAAAAAAATTGACATCAACAATTCAACAATATATTATTTATCTATTAATATTAATCGGCTTCCAAGTCTGGGCTGTTGCGCTCAGAAAAATTCGCCCACGAGTACATTCATTTCACAATTCTCCAAGAGTTTTCAGTATTTATCGTTTACTTAATGTTGATTTTTTCATTGATTTTTAAGTAAAAATTAAAAAAAGTAGGGTTGTCAGAAAATTCTTATCTATGTCGCGCAGGAGTCGAAATTTAGGCTTATAAGGAAATCAATTTTTCTATTATTTTACGTTTTAATTAAATTATATACAACGAAGACGAAAATAAAAAAAATAGCTCCTGCACGACATAAATAATAATGTTAGCTATATGTTTGTGCAAAATCAGGAAAACATTTCTAAAAATAAGCGAGATAAATTTACATAAACTTTATAGCTCCCTGAGAGAACAGCCTTAACTGAAGATGACCTAAACTGTTAACAGGTGGAAACTAAAAAAAAAATTGTGAGGGCCGACCGGTAGTCCGTCCGTTTGTAAATACGATATCAAGAAAACCATTATTTTGATTTATATGAAACTTGGTATATAGATGTTATTTACAATATCATTAGATTTGGGCATAATTTGTTGAGCCAAAATGACCGTTAACCTACATAGTTTTTTCTTATTCTTGGTATATTTACAAAGATATATATACTAATTTTTTTATTAAAAGAAAAGTTATTTTAAAATTTTATTTTCTTTTTATTTTTTATTGTTTTCTAAATTTAAAATATTTTTTCTAAAGTGTTCTTTAAAGAATTTTGTCTAAGTCGTACCGATATTATTTGATCTTTGATTGATTTTGATTTTAACATCTATTTGTTTTAAAAAATTAAGTTTCGAAGTAACTTGAGAATGATGCTTGGTTATCGGGTTGTTTTTGAATTAAGGATGGATACACTTATCTAAACTAGCTGTGAAGTGGACAATTATTGCGTCTCCTAGCCAACTGAGAAGTTGAATTTCTCTATTAGTGGTTAATAATTTTTTCTATTGTTGACCTAGGTTAATAATGGACAATTTCAAATTTTTTGAGAATCTAAGAATAGTTGTTTAACAAAAACGAGTAAAACATAATTTTGTATATCCAGGAGATTATCTTTAACGTATTTGCTGCTTAAAATTACCTAACACGATAAAATTATTTGAATAAAAAGATGCCATTAGTTTAAAATTCGCGCCCCCATTCCATAACCGCAAATACATAACCTGAATTTATTTATTTGTTAAATATGATGGTAGAATCAGTTTTTTCAGGTTTCCCATAGAAGATTTAACCAGGCGAGTTAAGTTACATGAAGAATTTTAAGTAAATTACAAACATTTTGTTGTAGGTGTTTTGAATGGTTAACAGAACCTGGAAGGTCCGATCTGTTGCATAAAAATGTCGACTCTAAAAACTTAATGGCGAACACTTGCCATTCCTAAATGAAATTGACAAGTGTCAATTTCTGAAACCCAATATTGAAATGATGCAAGGTATATTGGCGAAGCAATAAATGCCTGTTAACATCTCTAGCTATACCAAAACTACTTAAGCTTGCAGCTCAAGTACTCTTGGTAAAGAAAATTACGGAGGAACATTCTTAAATTGCAACGTGATAAGAAAGCACTTCAATTGAAGTTAACATCTCCCAACGATTACTTCTCGAAAGCAGAGCACACATTGTGACAGCCCAAGTGGACTTAAAAATAAGCCACTAAGAAGCAGGAGATATACAGAGGAATACAAACAATTTTCACTAAAATTATATTTTACGAGCCCCATAATGTTAATTTTAAAGTAGGTTTAAATTTTTGCCAGCTCAAACTGCTACGTGATCATGGTTAGAGTTATATATAAAAATTGAACAACCCTTGTGCTATATTTTTACAAATACGATATGTATAAGTGACAAATTGAAGTCAATAGTATTAGACTGCATAGAAAAGCTACAACTACAATGCGGTGCCAATGTTAGGACAGTAGTAAAATTTTCGAAACCTAATTAAAAGAATAGATGTATCACCGGAAAAACCATACCTTCTCGTAAATGATAAGAAAATCTATTGTTTCTTCGATGTCCTCTATTTATTGAAGTCGGTGCAAAATAACTTGATTAAATACGATATGATCTTTAATAACAAAACAGCATCATAGAAAGACATTAAAAATTTTTACATGTCAGACAAATCTAAACCGCTGCGATTGGCTCCAAAATCAACTAATTTACATATTACTCAGAATAATTTTCAGAAAATGAAGATGAAATATGCCACACAAGTGTTTAGTGAATCAGTTGCAGTTGGTTTATCAACGTATGTAGCTTTTAATGCTTTTTGATTTATTTGCATTCCTGTGCTACTTGATTTTTACAAAAAAAAATGTTTATATTTTATTTTAGGCTTAAATTTGGCTAGTAGTAGAAAAATAATATATACTATTAACCTTTAATTAACAACATCTTCATAAACAATATTTATATAAAATAAATTAGCCCAATCAATATACACATTTAGGTCGAATAAAATTAAGGAATCGATGAAATTCTGAAATTAGGTAGTTAGAAACGTGTTCTATCAGATTAAAAAAAACTTTCTTCAAGTGATATTATGTATGACCTGTAATTTAAAAAAATTCAATTTTACAATTTTTTATTGTTTAAATTAAAACTTTTTTAAATAAGAAAATATAAAAACTTTCAAACAAAAGTTGTACTTACCTTACCTACAACTTTTGTTTGAGTTTTGCTCTACATCTTATGAAATAATAAGATGCGACGGTTTCCAAACCGAAAATTTTAACACCTCTTTTTGCACCTTTTCCGACGAATTAGAGTTAGTTAAATAAAAAAAAAATCCGTCGGTATGTAAACAAGTTATCAAGAAAACCACTCGTCCTGTTTTTATGAAATTTTGATCTGGTCTGAATTTGGGGATATTCTATGTAGCCAAAAGGGCTGTTAACCCACACAGATTATGATATAACTCAAAGATACGATTATTTTTTATGCATTTTTTTAATAGAACGTTGTTCTTTTCAATCACATTCGTTATTTTTAATCTATTATTTATTTTTCTTTGAAAAATAAGAAAAATTGGAAATAAAAATTATTAGGTATAGTAGAATAATTGACGAAGAAAATTCCCAAACGACTTTTCAACATTTTTAATCGTGTTAATTTTTGGTGAGAGCTTTCAAGTAACGACCAAATAATATATTTCATGCGAGGTCGACTATAAAATTGAATTGTTATGTTCCAATACTTAATGCTTTCCTTTACTGCCTTTTGTTTTGTTTGGTTTGATATTTTCTGAATTCTATAAAGTTTTTGTCTTTATAAAAGTACGTAAATTATGTCGCTCTAAATTTTCACCTTATTAAATGCTGAAGAAGTTCAAACGCTTACATATCTATTACAGTTTAAAGTTTTCCTTCGATTTTATATAGAGTTTTGAAGTTTCTTGTACTAAAATATATGTTTTTATTTATGTCGTTTATTAAGGATTTGGGATTGAATAATTAAAGTAGAAAGTTAAGTTATAGTCTAATCAATGGTCTAATTTAGAAATAAGGACGAATATTAGAACGTATATTTCTTGCTCCTTTCTTAGATGGTAGGTTGACATTTAAATTATTTCTGCAATGTATTACTTTTACCCTTTTTTAGTTTATTATATTTTTGCATTTTTACATTTTTGCCATTTTACAGCTTTACTGGTTTAATAATGTTTACAAATTACTGATTGGTAAAGTTTACTTACTGATCGTGGGGGCGGGGCGGTAAGTGAAAGATATGAAATGATTTTGTAAACGTACAAGCGCAGATATTTTTATTTTATAACACTAAAAAATTAAGGTACATTACACTAGATATATTTTAAAGAACATAACAAATTATTTTGTATTATTAATAACAAAATTAAATGTACAGTAGCTGCAGCAATTGTTTATCTAAATGTGTGCCTCTCTCATTTGATCACTTATTATTTACAATGCTTAAATCGTCAGACCACCTTGTTTGTCCTCTTCTTCTGGGGAATTGAATTTTGTTCTCTATATCCTTCTGCTACTGTCGACGAACGCCAGCCGCCGTCCCTGTTCAGTCTTAGAATATCAACCCCGTATTCGCTAAAATGGTAGCATAACTACGTCTGAACGCTTGTCTAGTATATGAGCGCGCGTCTTTCAAATTCAGACATTGAGAAATTTTTCCAACTTTCCATGGTTGACTAGTGACTTTACCATTTCGAATTGTCAAGAACAATTTTGATAGCGATGAGTTTTTTGGTTGAAATACAAAATGTTTTCTACATATTTCCAAAAGATCAATGGGATTCCCTAACCCGGTTAACAACAGTAAATGTTCTTGAAACATTAGTTTTAGTGTTTGTAATATGAACAGTTATGAATGATCCATTATCTTCAATGTCTTCCGTTTTCATGTTGTAAAGCTCTTCCCTCCTACAAGCGCCCGCTAGTCCAAGTATCATAGCTACTTTTATGTTTAGATAAACTTCATCAAGAAATTCTTTTAAAAACTTGAACAAATCATTCTTAGGAAATCTTTATAATTTTTCGGCTTATTTTTCCTTTTTAAAAAAGGGTTGCAAATTTAGAAATGTTCACTGCATAATTTAAAAAAATTGTGGCTTTTAAGATGGATTATTCCGCCTATAAACTTCCAGGGATTTTAATGTTTCACTCCTTTTTACAAAATATGCTAAAAGTACCTTTTCTGTGACATTGTTAAAACTTTTCGATGATCAACATTCTTTAAAGTGTTTTGATAGCGATGCCTTGATTTATTGGGAATCATAGCGCCGCATTCTGTCTGCCAGGCATTTTCCAATTCCGAATCTGAAGAGTTGTTTTCCATTTTTACGCTTTTTATTCACTTTTTTGATACTCAAATTGTAACAAATATTGATTGAGAACCGATAATAATTGTCACTTTTGAAAGTAATAGTACATTATATTATAAGTGAGAGAAATGCATCATAATGGCATTTCTCTTGCGTGTGATATACGACGTTTTATCTTACACCAGCAGTTTTCGCAACTCGTAACGGATTGAAGTTATTTTTGCGAAAAAGCAAAGTTTTCAAGTAATTTGTAATTTTATCATTGTTGCGCAGATTTCGTTGTCAAGGTTATTTACATAAACACAGAAATATTTGCCTTTTAAACATTTTAGTCACAAGTGAATAATAACCTATTTTAGTCACTAAAATTAGTGAATGTTTATGAATGTAAAAGTTTCCCGGACGTATTGCGGTGATGCATTTTATGTAAAAATATAATTTTATATTGAATGTGAGCATGAACTTACTTTGTTTAATTCTTTGGTTAATAACATCTCAAAAGGCTTGGATCCTTAAAGAACAATAAGATTTAACAAAATTTTAATTTATAGAAAATAATAAAATATAATTCTTCATGTATAACATACTCATGAATGGCGTTGCGTGCACGACTTTGCGATATTGATACCTCGTTACAATCCTATTTATTTTTTAAACACAAATTCTATATGCTAACTTAACTAAACTGGTAACTATTCGACATGTGCGTCTACGCGCGACCTTGTGCGGATCTCGGAAATGACCTCTCGAGACTCGACTGTTTCCTTAACTTTTCTTTACTGTTCCATGTTTCTTTTAATTGTTTATACTACTTTGCAGGCTTACAACGGTACGCAGGCTTTATCAATGGTACGCAGCATTTAACTCATTTTTATATTAATACTGTTTGTTAATAACTGAGTTAATTATTTATATTCACAACACTTCTTTTAAATTGGCGAAGAATATTGCGCATTCATTCTTCATTGCGCGGACTCAAAATTACATGTCCATCGTTCTCTACTGCCCGAGAGCGTCTCCCTTTTCCCCACTTTCGCTACACTCGACCACGAACGCACAAAAATCTATATTTTTTATCTTACTACTAGACCTTATAAGTAGAGGGAGATAGCCGGTTCTGGAACCTCACATTCTCAACTCTGACGTCACAGCTCATAATATATCTTTTCTCTTTAACCCATTGCTTGTGTACGTCATAATACCAACATACAGAGTGTTCCAAATAAATTCCCCTAACTAATGAATATTAGTAACTAGATTTATAACTAGTTTGGTGAACCTGATTGATAAAAGTAATTGTTAACGTGCAACTCTTAATGCATACCATCACCGAGTCCCTGTCATTATTTATAGATATACATGGTCTAAGTTTCGTTTGAACTTTACCATTAATTTGAATATATAGATAAATTTATTTACCAATTTCTACTTGAACACTTAAAGGTAGGGTAAGTTAAAAATACGCAATAATTTCTAAATACAATTTTAGTATTGATTGTACATACATTTTTTTACATGGTGTATCATACCGTCAAATACAAATTATCAAAACTTACAACGCTAATTTAACCAAACTTTCATACATTTAATACATTACAATTATATTTTTTAAACATAAGCCTTAGAAACCCTATTTACTTTTTGTTTGAATAGCATAGTATACATATAAAATGTAATATCATCTCATTACATATCCAAAGGTTTTATAAGTTAAATATATCTAAACCCCTATACATACAATTAACAAAACGTAAGCATTCATAATTTAAATAACTTTAAAATACAGATTAAAACACAGAGTAAATAATATACATAAATTACCATTATTCTACCTAACAAACCTACAAAAATTATTAAAATCCTAGGGATGAAAAATTAGGAAAAGTTAACGTCTAAGATGGTATTCTATAATGACCCCAAGCTAATATACTACCGCAACCATTAGGTATAATATACTTTTTATCATCACTCCAAGACAATGCAATCTTATTCCTTAGTTCTGTATACAACACATGTTTATTTGATCTAAATGATCGTACATTTTTATAAATATCAACACCGTTAAACACCACGTTTTTATAGTCATCCATTGTTAATTCACTTTTTATTACAGCTGGATACCTTTTGCAGTTTTGTAAAGTTCACCCTCAACATCAACAATATAGGCTTTAGAACCCGTTCCGAGAAATTCCCATATAATTTTTCCTCCATACTCATCCTTTATTTTACCAATAACAGATTATTTTTGGAATGCCAAATTTATTATCCTCTTTAAAATTAGATGTATCATATCTGTCTAGACTTTTTAATGTCCTCATAAAAGTTATCAGTATACGTATGTAGAATAAGGGAATCTGTATCTGTATACGCCAGTTTCACATCATCTCCATAGGTCTTCTTAATGAAGTTGTAATAAAAGTCATACATCACATGCTTAGCTAACTCGATGACACAGAAGCCTATATATATCGGCTTATCGTATTGAACAAAGAGTTTATCCATGTGTATTGCAACCAAACTTTCAGAGAAAACAGTATTATTCTTAAACTGGGGTTTCGAAATTAAAGCCTCGGCTCCCAATCTTCTCCCTCTATTTTCCCAGTGTGTGATTAACTTCACATCTGTACGCTTATCCACATTTTCCATAGTTTTCCCAAATACAGAGTTGTTCATTAATTTATAAAACATTTTTTCGAAATCATTAACCGCCATATTTCACATTTTTGTATTCAAATCCACATATTTGTTAGCCAATCACTTTGATTAAATGAGAGAATTCGATGAATCCTATCAAGCTCTAAACCTGTCCTTAAACACTGTTGAAGGTTTCTGTAGTGAATGATGTATTTGCACTTATTGTTTAGATTTGGAATTAACTTCGACTGTTTTGAACCTGGTGGCGTGATATTTTCAGGACAAAATGGAAATTTATCACCTTTGGGTGATATTTCAGATATACTTAATACATCTAATTGTTTTATCTCCTCTATTGTTAGAAACTTGAACAAATTGATTGGTAATAATGCTGATAACGATTTTCCATAGAGATTTGTGGCATCCAAGTAGTTGATAAAAGAAGTGGTATTATAACTAGCCATGTATTCATTATTAGCTTTCAAATGTCGAATGCTGCATTGACTAACACCACCTCTAATACCCCTTTTTATAAAATGAAGCATATCAATATCTGTTAAAAGCTCCAGTTCTACTTTAGTATATTTAAACATGGCGGCCCAAGATAAGCCAGGTGCAGTAAAAAAGTTTGCAGGATCTAAGTCATATATTTCTCCACATACGCTTCTAAATGCTTCAAAGACGTCTGATAAAAGAAGAACATCCGTTTTAAGTATAAGTCACTGTATTCTCTAATGGTACTAATATTAAATTTTTCCCAAACCGTTTGCGCATGAGTATAGTCTTCTATTGATATATGGCATCTTTTTAGCTCATTATAAAATTCTTCACGTAACGGTAGTCGGTTGTGATTTAATTTATCAAAAGAATCAACAAATGAATATGGAAACACTCCCTTTTTCTCATAAGTTTATAATTCATCTTGATTCGGAAAATAATGTTTAATAGCCCGACATTGGTCATTGTTTAAATTGTCTGCTAACTGATCAAGACTAGCAGGCATAAAACGGAACGAGTCTAGAAACCTCATTTTCAAATACTTGTTTCGTAACCCCCATTCATGTTTTCCACCGTATCTACCAGAATATGTTTCGAGAATGAAATATACTTTTCTTTATTTTCTGAAATAACGTCTATCACGTCACCTCTCACACCTAAAGTTTTTATAAACAAATGAGCATCATAATTTGACAAATTGTGGAAAAACACTGGTATAAAGTACGGAATTATAAAATTAAGATTGCAAATGCTATGTGCTGCCCCTAGATATCTTTCCGTCAGATGGTTATGGTTATGTACCCTCTCATCACGCTCTTGGAAAGATTTTTCACACATATGACAGTTTTCAGATGAAATAAAAGCGGCACTCTCCTCTTCAGTAAGCTCAATCATAGGCACTATATGTTTTAGGTGATCATTGTAAATTATTTTAACGTCATCTTCTAAACGTTTACAAAAGACTTCTGCACAATCTGGTCTACGATATGAGACATATTTTGATAACATCTCATTATAACTACATTTTATATAATATACAAAAAAATAAAGTTGATGGATATGCGTTTTTTCCGTGTACGATTCTAGATAAATCCCGTATAAGACAGTAATGTGAATTACCAGCGTTATCATCTATTAACAGTAAATTCACATGCTGATCACGTTTTTTTTCTGTAAAGTGTAGCGGTCCCACAATTTCATATTCCAAACATCCATTTTTAAGGTTCGAATCAATGCCATATACGTTTACGGAGATATTGTTTAACTTCTCAAATTTATTAATGTCTCTCAATTTTACAGGAAACTCAATATCAGCAAACTTTAAACACTTCTTGTATTTTTCATAATTACTAACACGCACTGGATTATGTTGTGCTGGATGCAAATATGCCAGGATACAGATCACATATAACACTTATTATCAAAATTTTGAATATTAAGTACAGCCTTTTTATCTTCAATTGGCTTAGGTAGTTTAATGTAAGATGAAGCCCTTAGAGGATTGCATTTATTAATACTTAGTTCTATAAATAATAGTTTTTGTAATGCCCATCCACTATCTTTTTCTTGAAACTCACTTGCCTTGTTTTCTATCTCGTCAATTAAGCTGTGATTTGTTTTGTCAAGATTTGTCGAAACATCACAATTCTTAAACTTCGTGTTAAATGATTTTATCTCCTCTTCATCTTTTGAGGGTAGCGTAAATTCTCCAAATAGTTCAATATTCACCTTCACACAAAAATGTTTATCGATTTCCTGACGAACACAATCCAAAGTTTTCTGTTTCAAATACAGCAGAAACTCCTTCACATCCACGTAAACTCGATTATCGTCTGCAGAGATCCGGTATGTGGCGATTCTGTTTTTAAACGCGTTGTTTATTGTGGTTACTCCGGACACTTTCACTACACTTAATTTGTTTTATGTTCCAAACTTTTTTATGCTGACTTAAATATTTTGTCGGAACATTAACACCGCACTCGGAACAGCCGGTCACATCTTGAAAACCGCGACATTCACTACCAGGTGTGGTATCAATACGAGCGCGTTTAGACTCGGTAACCTCCACAAGTTTCGCAGGTTTTTTTCGAATTTTATGCTTCTCACTTTGATGTTTTTGAAAATGTCCTTCACTACTAAAGATGACTCCACATACTTCACATAAACGTGATGTAGATTTATAATAACCTACTTGATGTCTTCGTAGATTATCCTTGCGGTTAAAACATCAACCACAATAATTACAAGGAAACATGTTTGATTTTGTAAGTACTTCTCGGTCCAACAGAAGAGGTAATACTGAAGAATCTCTTGAATATGACGATATATATATATATATATGATAAGTTTTTCGACATCTAGTGTCGACTCGTGAAAGCGTTAACGTACGTAAATGTTAGCAACTTTGCCGACAGGTATGTAAAGCAGTTACATAGTCGATTCTTCAATAATTATAGCCAACCTAACAGTTGGCAAGTATAAAATTTTGAATCGCCTGCAGCAAAGTACGGAAGAGGTTGTACAATAGCAAACAAACACTGAGAATCACCTGACAGCTGTTTCGTCCTTTGGGACTCATCGGGAGTGAGAGAACTCGAGTGTAAGTTCACTATTGTACAAACGCGCGCTGTCGACTATATGCCCTACTGGAGGGATCACAATATTTAATGATAAGTTTTTCGACATCTAGTGTCGACTCGTGAAAGCGTTCACGTACGTAAATGTTAGCAACTTTGCCGACAGGTATGTATGTATGTATGTACAACCTCTTGCGTACTTTACTGCAGGCGATTCGAAATTTTTATACTATAAAACCATTATCGCTACCCACACTCCACGCTCCTATATCAGGATGATATTCCGTAGTGTAGATAATTTTTACATCACGAGATATGTCCGAGGTTTTTCTTATACATTCGATAGGTCCGTAGTTGACATCTACAAACTCTTGTGTATACTCCTCACCAATCGAGTTGAGGAAAAAGTCGTTCTTTAGATGATGATGGAGTTCCATTTAGCATCCTCCACTCATCGACGGTAAGCAACACATTGTTTTTTTCACGATTATTGTAATGAACATTATACGGACCGCTGGCACTACATACACCATTATACTCGGGGCTATTTCAAATTCTAATTACAGGTGTAAGTTGTACAAAAGTGCTGTATTTAACTTCTATATATTTCCCCTCATCATCATAGTCTAGCTTGTAACACGTCGAATTCGAATTCTCGTTCGATGCGTTGTTGAAATTTAGAAGACGGGACTCGTTGACCATGTCATACTCTGTAGCAAAACACCACGATGATGATGATGACGATGAGATCGAATCCATCGACACATTTTGCGACATGCCTTCGGTGTTTGATGTATTTATTGATTTTTTTTCAGATTCAATACCACCACAAAATCCTATTGTCGTAGACACAGAATCCAAATTTAATGGAACTGAACGCAATTTAGAACGCTGAATGAAATTGTTTATATCACTACTTATTTTATCATTTATAACGCGGAGAACGAGCGAAATCACCTCGACGACGACTCGAAAGAAACTAACGCTCTCCCTGATTTATTCTATCGTAGAGGCGAGACAAAATTTACATCTTATACAAATGTGAATAGAACACCTACACGTTCAGACTGTGAGAGAGAGAGATATGAACAAAATACGATGAAGAAGGATAGGGTCTCGAGTTTCAACATGCATGGATAGAACACCTGCACGTTCAAATTGTGAGAGAGAGAGAGAGATGAACAAAATACGATGAAGAAGGATAGAGTCCCGTGTTTCAACATGCAAGGCATCCGTCATAGTTTAATTTAATACAGATAACGACCATCGTTCTCTTTTTATCAGGTCCATCTTTTTTTTCGACTGTCATCTTGTTTCGACGGTGTAGGCGATCCAATCAAAATCAACTATCATGGAGGCGGAGAAAATCGCCATCTTGTAAGCGCATGCACGTGTATTGACCACAATGGAGCAATTACATTCTAATTACCCAATCAAAATCAACAACCATAGGGGGGGCGGAGTCCCAAAATCACCATCTTGTAATCACACGCATATGTATTGACCACAATGGAACAATTACACTCTAATTACCCAATCAAAATCAACAGTCATAGAGGGACGGAGTCACCATCTTGCAATTGTAAGTACATCAGCATGTCATGACCACAATGGCGATCGACCAAAAGCTGTAAGAATTCTAGATCACATATTTTGATGTTGAACTTTTACTGTTTAACTACTGTTGTACATCGCATATATTTTGTAACTAGGTTACAGAAGTTTTTGTATAAAATAAAAAAATCTAGATTTTTTAAAGAGAAATGTTTTCGCTTTTTTTCCGACAATTGATAATGATTCGTACCAGGTCTATTCAAAGAAACGGGTAGTTTCTTCAAAAAGTTTACTGATTTTGAACGAAAACATTAATTTTGTGTTCAGTGTAATTGTGAAAATGACAGTACAATAACGTCGACGTTGGAATCTAAGAAGAAACACATAGAAAAGTACTTCGTCGTTAGTTGACAAGATTTTTGAACGAGTTAGATAATTTATTCAGTAGAATTTCTATCTCACGTATGGAAGTTGAGGTCTTTGAGAATGTCTAAACCAAAATATCAAGAACTCTTCACGGCAAACGCAGACATCTGCAATTTTTTTTGGAAGATGATGTAGATGAATAGGCGTTGTCTATTGAAATGGAACAATGTGATATGTATTCCAAAAAATTCATACACTGGCTAGCAGTCCATTTTTGGCCGTTTTCTTCATGTAATTGACATTAATATGTCTTAGTGCCACAACATTAAGTTGTCTTAACGTGAAGCATTTGCATGTTCTATAGAATACTGGATCTGAAACAGCAACTTATATAAATTCTGCTACATCAACTAGCTCGTTCTCACTATAAATACGTGCTTCATTATTTTCTTGACTATAGCCATCCCTTGATTTGTAAAGGAATATAAACACATTGTTTATTGACTTATTGAGTCATTCTCCATTTCTTAATCTTTTAATTTTTATTTGACCTCATTTCTAAAACCCCTACTATCCAGCCCTACTATCTAGTACCCAAGAATCATTGTTAGTCATATCCCTGCCACATTAAATGCAGTTTCCTTATGTCCACTACTGGAACTATTATGGTTACCTGCTTCACCATAGTATTTTCCCACTAAAGTTACTTGACCTTGGTTTCTTGCAATATGGCTCCCCTTTCTGCAATAAAAGCACATGACATTGCTTCTTACATGATCAGGTTACTTTTCTTCTGAAGGTTTCCTCCAATTTGATTTTGTGCCTGTAACCAAGCACGAATTTGCTTTGTTTTGTACTTTAGCAATGTGCTGAGTAACTGTATCCGAACTATTGAGCTTATATTGATGAAATCTTTCATGCAATATCATTTTATTTGTCTCATACTTTTGCTCATAAACAGCATCTAATTTTTTCATCAATTCTTTTGCACGCTCTGCTGTTTCTACTAGAGTTAACTGGCCTAATTCCATAGCGGGGGTTAGTATAAACATTGCCGTTGCATCTTTTCTCTTCCAAACTTCTGTGTTTCTTCAAAGGTGACTTCATTAAGCTACAGCTTTACATTTCGATGCGTAAGAGCCTCTTTTAGATAAATTTACACGTTTTCCACCTATAAACTTATTCACAATTGAATTGTAACTTTCCGCATTGTTGGTGTCAACGTCAACTAATAAGCTAGAAGCATTATTTACTACCCGCATTAGAGTGGTTTGAAATTCGTCAAATATTTAACAATTTTAAAATCTGCATAACAATTATGTTCAGTTACTTTAGGTCCTTTTCAAAATATTTATAAGAACCATCCTCATTAATACATCCATGATGGTCTCCAAAGATATGATGCTGTCCATTCATTATGTCAAATTTAAGACTTCCAATTTTTTCCATTGTTGATATTTGTTCTTTTTTTTGTATTGAACAGCGCCTTAAATAGCAGTTCTGAATCGCAGTAGATTTTTTTTTATTGTCAACTTCATATGTTGATCTATTTTTGGCCTGTCACTCAAATCTTTAATTATTCTACAAAAATTACGTACTATGTGATTTCTGCATTCTACTTTTTCTATAAAAACAACAAACAGCAGTTTTGTTGATATTTGTGTTTTTTTCTCCATCGGTGCAAACAGTCTCTTTCTTACAACACACTTTACACTGAAAAGTCAAAACACTTTTTAATCCTTTTCGTTTCTCAGAAATATAATGTCCATGTCATAAAAACTACAATCGAAACCTACGTGTCTAATTAATTTCAATTGATTTAAAAAGCAACCAAGTCAATAATTCGGCGTCCACTAATGTTTTTGGGCACTTCAACTACACTATTGTTTCTACTGATGATGGTGTTTTCTACATGTAATTCAGTAAGTTCTTCTATTTCAGCCGGTTCTGCTACCGACCTATCCATTTCTTCCAACATTGAACTTGAAGTATTTTCCTGGAGAGCGTCAAAGGTCGCGGGTGTAGACTTTCGGAATTCCTAAAATAATAACAACATGTTTGATTATTACTTCAATATTTGTTTATGGATAGGTAATTAACAGTAACATTAATAACAATAGACTGAACTGTTGCCTACATTGATAACAATAGGATGCTGAATATTTGACTATATTGTAAACCTTTAGGTTCTCTTCTCGGTAAACGTTAGCACGTCCCTGCTTGGGGTGCCATGTAAACGTACGGGGTTGCTCAGCGGAGGTATCGGTGACAAGAGCGGTATCTCTGTGGTTCAATGCTTTGCTTAGTAACGGGTTCTGGTTGCTGTAAAAAGTTAACGCACAAAACTTTTAAACAACATATATTGTGTACACTAAGAAAATTAGATGCCAATAACACACAACTATTATTAACAATAAACGGTTTGCGAATATAACTTGTGCGAGTATTTTAACCAACAACTCAAAATGTTGAACAAACACAATTAATTCAATAACGGCGGCTTTAACATTGACAATCACAATTCCAATTCTACAAAATAAATCCAATTACTTTGTCAACGTAAAAATTAAACGGGAAGACGGTAATCAACATAAAAACAACGGTTCTTTATTAACGTAAACAAAAATAAAGCACTCTTCGGTCGGCAAGCGGTCAAAGGTAAACGGAAAACGGCTTCGGAAAGAACGGAAAATACGGTTTCGGACGGATAAATAATACGGAAAACTAAGGAACGGTTTCTAACGGGAACTAAATAACGGCTTGTAACAGGGTTTGGATCACAGCCACATCCAACGGCGGCTAATTTAGGCTGCAGTCGATCCTCCAATAATTTGTCTCGCTGTAACAAACAGGGTTAATCGGCTGAAATTTAACGTGTAATTATTAATGAATTTAACTGTACGCAGGTGTCAATTAAATTTCGGTGAGTTGAATTTCAAGTCAACCAATATCTGGAGCTGTTGATAAGACTCTTTTATTTACAGGTACGGGTTATTAACCTAGAAAGGTTAATTGGGCAGTGTGCTTGAAAATACAATTTGGAGATAATGTTATCTATCCACGGCAATAGTTCAGGACATGTATGGAGCTCTGCTTCTAGGACGGCGCGTCCGAGACTTTATGTAGATGAAAGCACTAGAAACGTTTCCAGCTTTATCTAACGCTTAACTGTATCGATCGTGAAATATCCTTTAGCAATTAATATTACGGAAAGCAAGGATCACGGGGGACGATTGTATATTCGTTGCACACAAGGCAATTTACGGGTTCGAAGCTATAACAAACTGGATGTAGGATGGGATCGGACGTGGTGCATTGAAGCATTTACCGACTCGTGTACAGAGACGGTTAGCTTGGCTAGAATTCGTATTCTGCACGTAACACCAGGTAAGGGGATGTTGTTAATACGGATACTCAAAACGGATAAAAACAGGTATGCGGAAACAGGTTAGCGGTGATTTCAAGTGAATATCGGAGCTATTTTAATTTTATTTAAACGGCAAGAGGTTTCTAATCCTGAACCAGGAGTCTTTAGAATTAAATTGTCACCTACGGCAAAGCTCGTGTTCGCACCGTGACCAGGCAAAAATTCTTTTCTTGTTTTCCTCTTTTGTAAGAGGACAAGAAATGTGTCTTCTAATGCTCGATAACGCGCGTAAAAGTGGGGTCTCTTCTCTGATTGGTCGGTGTGCATCGTGGCCTGTCGGAGTGGGAAAAATCCACCGCGTAACAATTTCTATTTTCGAACCCGATTGCGGGAAATTGCTAATTGTTTTCGGGGTGATTTTTGAACCTTTACAATATCAGTCAATGAAAATAATAATCCGGTACCTTGATTTACGTAAGTAGGGATTAATTTTTTTCATAAATTTCTTTCTGCTTTGCCGTCGACGAGTACATGTTACATTATCTTCTGCGTGGAGACCCATTTTATCATGCACGCACTAATACACAATTAGTCAAATACAATAAAACTTTAAACGTCCGTAACTTTTAATATTTCTGTCACCGAATACAATTTAGCAATGGAGAAGTAAAATTTAAAAAATCTGCCACTATGAAAATTTTTTGCCGGTATTCATAAATAGACTTCCTGCTCAAGCACCGCCTCAGGCATCGAGTAATGAATGCAGTCAAGTTTGAAAAAAGAAACATATGTAATATATTGTCTCTTTCAGTATGAATTAATTGTACTACACGTGTTTAGACCAATCAAAATCTGGCGTTCCTCAATAATTCCTATCACAAATTATTTTTTAAAAAAATTTTTAGCAATCATTTCAAAAGTCTGGTGTAATTAGGGCATGAAAATTTCCTCGTCGATAATCCAATTTTAGTCTAACAATTCATGTACCTACGTATAATTTTTTTCCGAATATCTCGAATTTTTGAAGAAAATTCTAACAAAAAATAATTTTGGAAATCATTCACTCTAGGGATATTATAAGTGAATTAAAGATGTATAAAAGATATGTATCGTATCGTATCTAATTTATGAAAACGTTTGCTTATAAGTACAAGAGCCCTAATTAATTTTCTCAAAAATATACCAACACTTTTCTAACCTTGATTTAGAAATCTAATGAAATATTGAGTATGCAAATTAAATTTTTTAATAATACACGCAAAACTTTACTGTTTTTTGCACGTTTTAGATTATTGTGTATTTTCAATTAATACATAAAATTAGAAATATATTAAACCTTGGTTTTTTATAGATTCTAATTTTTGTTTAGCGTTAATATCATTATGTATGTGTAGAATTGTAGTATTCAAAACAAGTTGACATCCCTAACGATACAAAATAAAAAATTTACAGCGCGTAATTTCAAAAAAGGAAATTTTATAATATCCTGCCTGCCTGCATGAATGGTCACCTCAAATCATTTAGCCCGCCCTGGGCTATTTATGTTCGAAAATATACCGCAACCCAAAATGCACCAAACAGAAAATATGTTTTCTAGACTACTAAAACATTTTCTAGACTACTAAAACATTTTACTTATGAAAAATATATACATTTTGAACAAAATAATTGAATTGGTCAAATGGTTTGCAATCAGCTAGTAAGATAAAAACAAGCAAACTCCTGGTCTTCCTTGCAAAGATTTAGATTAGACTATTTAAGACAGCCCCTTTATTGTAGAAAGTCTAGTAATAATGTTAAAATAGGAGATATAGTACTAATCCGTAATGACGTATCTAAACGTGTTGATTGACCCATCGCTCGCACTATAGACTTTATTCCCGGAAAAGACAATGTTGTCAGGTTAGTAAGACTTGAAACCGCTTACGGAGAGTTGCTTCGACCGATACAACGGTTATACCCGCTCGAGTGCGTAAGTGCGATTAATGATGATGCTAATGATAAAGAGATACCTTCCGAGCCAGAAATACAAAAAAAAAGACGAGTGTGAATGACGTTAAGCAGAAAATAGTACCGGATTAGTTCGCATCTTTTTTTTTGTATAATAACTATTTAATTAGACAGGAGCACAATATTCTGTTGTAGAATAAACTAATGCCAATGCAGCTGTACGAAGTGTCTTTGCATCTGCTCCCAAGTTGTTCCAGCTAATTTTGAATGACATTATTTCTTGTTTTCATTTTTGTTTGACTTTTTCTAAATGATCTTTGTAAATTAAAAACGTATCCAAAGTTACTTCCAAATACTGGGTTACAATTATGGTTTAAATTTGTATTATTAAAGATAACATTAAGTTTTATACTTTTTCTCTACTACTTAAATGAAAACAAGAAACCTCTGTCTTTAAATGGGGCATAATCGCCATTTTTTGAAATAATTTTCCATAATGTGCAAATCATCAGATAGTTTATTTTCAATTTCAAAAAATCCGAATGTTGAAATGAAAATGCCATATCATGGGCGTAGACGAATTTACGACATTTCAAAAAAAGAAAATCAGAAATATATACATTAAAAAGAATAGGTGCAAGATCTGATTTCTGTGGAAGACCATTATTTAAAAATCTAAATTTACTGCTTTTATCTTGAACAAAAACTATAAACTTTCGATTAGACAACATACCGTTTCAATAAAAGAAATAGTTTTGGAACAAGAAATAACGTTAAACAATTTAAAAAGTAAATTTTCTTTCTACACGGTATCGTATTCAGCAATCAAATCTAAAAAACAACTCCAGTTTTAAATATGCTTGAATTGGTAATTTCTCTTTGATTAATGGATTAATTCTTTGAAGAATAAATCTTTCCAAAACCTTAACAAACTTATTAGACGATAAGAAGTGGGGTTTGTGTTTATTTTAATTACCTTAATAAAAATTATTGATAGTCCAACCATATGAGAAAAAAACATGATATTTTCAGGGAAAAAATCCCGAATCTTTTTCTCAGTGGTTTTATATGTAGTTTTGGGTGTTGAATCCGATTTTAAAAATTTGCAACTTCGCCAGGGTTCACAAACCGCAAAAAACCTAAAAATTACTGAGCTTGTTTTACTTTTTTGCTTATAAATCACGAACAGAGTATTTTTTTTTATAATTACTGTCATATACTAAATTAAAGTACACTAAATTTCCTACAATGTACATATATTTCTACTTTATTTCTACGATGTTCCAAACTAACGCTAGAGCGCGCACAAAATCATAACTTTTGTTTACCTATTGGAAAACGCAGGAAACGCCATTATTAAATTTTGAATTAGACACCCAACAAACTATATTTGGTGAAAATTGATTATTTTATAATTACATGGTACCATTAGGTCACATTTAGAGGTTTAAAAAACGTAACTGAAGTTCTTAGACTGTAAGCATGGCATTAAAAAAATAACAGAAAAATTTATATTTAAAATTATTATCTATATTATTACGGTTTAGTAGTGCTGGTCG
Organism: Abscondita cerata; assembly: GCA_030710515.1. NCBI lineage: Eukaryota > Metazoa > Arthropoda > Insecta > Coleoptera > Lampyridae > Abscondita > Abscondita cerata. Next base: position 71,810 of record JALBCR010002321.1, on the reverse strand, counting down.
GTGAGGATATTGGCCTTCTAGTCATATTGATTGGGACGCAAACGCCACACTACTTATATTTCCTGAAACCAGGGAGAGGGAAAGTCGCTCCAATTGTTTATCATCCACAAACCTTGTATAGTGGTAACCATATTACCAATTTGAATAAGCTGCGATTCAAGAGTTATATTACATCAGCTTATAAGATGAATGGTAATATAGCATCACTTCCAGCAACAGAAACCGCGGCTGAACAGTTGTCACCCGAGGACTGGAGCTGGAGGAAGACTGCAAACTCATTCGTTTCTATTAGTACCTCTCGGAGTCCAGCCCCAGATGCTCTATTGAAACTGGTAGCATGCTCATACAACAAGGGCTGTACGGATAACTGCGGTTGTCGACCACTCGGTGTTTTTGTTCAAAACTGCGTGGGAAATGTGAAGGGAACTGCTCCAACGCCGAAACAACCATCGTAAATGTTGAGGCAGATGACGTTTCTTTAGATGAGGACAACATCCCAGGTCTTGCTACAGAACAACTACTCAAAGCGCACCCCACATACAAGGACCAAGAAGTGAGAAAAGTAAAAATAATAGTTGATGCTACTTTTTTTTTAAATGTAGTTAAATTGAAAATGTTTCTGTTATTTTTTTAAGACCATGCTTACCGACTAAGAACTTCACTTACGTTTTTTAAACCTCTAAATTTAACCTAATGGTACCATAAAATAATCGATTTTCATTAAATATAGTTTGTTGGGTGTCTAATCCAAAATTTAATAATGGAGTTTCCTACGTTTTCCAATAGGTAAATGAAAGTTATGATTTTTTATCGTGCCCTAGCGTCAGCTTAGAACATCGTAGAAGTAAAGTTAAATATGTACGCTCATGAAATTTAAAACTTGGACACCACAATTTCTGTAAACAAAAGTTTGCACATTGTGAAGCGGGCTTAAGGGTATCATTTACAATTCTAACAGCAGGTAGTCTCAGTAGGGGTTATCTTATAGAAGGACTGTAGAATGAATCACTACACTAAGCACGTTTTAGAAAATAGGTAATTTACGTTGCTTACTTAATTTTTTCTTTAAAGAATATATTTGAAGGTATCGCTAATTAAACACCATAGCTCGATTAATTATCGAATCAAAATTTTGTTTAGGAAATGTTTACAAAATAAAATTAGAAATAATTTTGATTTAAAAAACGTCTACAACTTTTAAATTAAATCAAAAAACTAAACATGGTTATTTGGGTTGACTGATTATTACTTATTTTTAAATAAATCTAACCTACTAATTATTGTAAGTTATTAAAAAAAAATCATTAAACTCTCTATTCATAATATTTAGTTTTTACAAAATGTATATTTTATGACGTTTAATTTTTTTCTGTAGTTAATATAAAAAGTGAAAATAAAAACTAAGGCAATTCTTATTGTTAACGTATATATTTTTTTTTTGACAAGAATTTATTACATAATTATAATAATGTTAAAATCTGGGCTTTTTGCTGGCCAGGGTAACAGCTCCAAGTTATTTGCTTGTATCCAGTTGCGCACAACCTGCGAAGTATAGGGTCATCATATCCCAATAGTTAATTATCGAATGTTCCAAGAAAATATGTGTAAATAGTAAATGGAATCTACTAACGTAACATTAAGTCGTTCATTATAGTTACATAACTCTCCTTTCATAAGATATAGTTCATATTAATATGCTTATTGTAAAGCTTCGTACACACCTGAACAACAAACCGAGGAACAAACAGAACAACGAACCGAACGGCAATCGGAACATTAATTTGGACGGTGCTACGTACAAATTTTAGAACAGATTCGCAAGTTCTGATTGTTCCACGAACGGTTTGCGGCGTTCTCGCAACTTGTCGTTTTTTTCTCCGACATCAAAGAAAATACGCGCGAATGCGTTTGCAGGTTTGGACGAATCTAAACAAAACGGTGAACAAACTTATGCGGGAGAATTAAATTATTTATTTTTTGTCCTCCCTTTTGTGGGTTTGTTGTGTTTTAGGTAAGATTATGGAGTTGACAGAAGAAAAATGTTTTAAATTAATCAGTGTTTAAAAATGCAAGAAAAAAATGATGTCCCTATTAGCATCATTTAGGCAGAAAATTTCCGAAATAAAAAAAAAGCGAAGTAAATTATAATTTTGAACACACTTTGGAAAGAGCCATCGGAAGTGGTAGACCTAAAGTATCTACACGTGCTCAAGATCTCGAGTTGTTTCATTACGTAACAGAACAACCATTTGCTACATACTCCAGGGCTATAGCAGATACACATTTTCCCGAATGCCGTATAACTGCACAAAAAAGATTAAAGGAGATGGGATTAAGAAGTATAATGCTGCTGCGAAAGAAGTTCTCAGTGACGAAAATATGAGACGCCGTCTGGAATTTGCAAGGCGATATGTGAACGAACCTTTGGAATTTTGGAATCGAGTGATTTTTAGCGACGAAAAAACGTTCAATAGCCGCAACGATGGACCACTAAAAGTTTTTAGAATGGAAGGAACTCGTTACGAAAATAATCACATATGTCCTAAAAAACGAAGTGGTTATTTTTCTGTGAATGTGTGGGGTTGGGTTAGCGGGCGGGGTCCAGGAGTTTGTTGGGCTATCGATGGACGTCTTGATTCTGTGCGTATTTAGATATTTTGAAACTATTATGAAACCTTCAGTCGAAGTGTTTTATCCAGACGAAGATTATATTTTCCAACAAGTAAGTATTCTTATTTCACTATACTTTCTCCAAAAATAGTTCGGGATCTGTTGAATTAACATTTTCATAATGTATTTTTGTTGTTAAAGGACAACGCCCCTATTTATACTTCGCGGGTTGTGCGCAATTGGATACGAGAAAATAACTTGGAGCTGTTACCCTGGCCAGCAAAAGCCCAGATTTTAACATTATCGAAAATGTTTGGGCTCGAATACTTGCTGTTATCCGAAGACAACAAGGGCCAAATTTTATACCAGTAAACCGTAATGCACTAATTGCAGCCATTGATACCGCATGGGAAACGATTAATATTAATTATATTGATACCTTGATAGCGTCAATGAGCAGACGCCTCCAAGAATGTATCAATAATAATGGAGGTCACACCCATTATTGATTTCTTATATTTATTTATATAGTAATACCTTTATTTAAAAAAAAAGTTTTCATTTAATTTTAAACTATAACTTGGTATCTTAATTATAATTATGTAATAAATTCTTGTCAAAAACTAAATATATACGTTGACAATAAGAATTGCCTTAGTTTTTATTTTCACTTTTTATATTAACTACAGAAAAAATGAAACGTCATAAAATATACATTTTGTAAGGACTAAATATTATGAATAGAGAGTTTAATGATTTTTTTTAATAACTTACAATAATTAGTAGGTTAGATTTATTTAAAAATAAGTAATAATCAGTCAACCCAAATAACCATGTTTAGTTTTTGATTTAATTTAAAAGTTATTGCTTGTAGACGTTTTTAAATCAAAATTATTTCTAATTTTATTTTGTAAACATTTCCTAAACAAAATTTTGATTCGATAATTAATCGAGCTATGGTGTTTAATTAGCGATACCTTCAAATATATTCTTTAAAGAAAAAATTAAGTAAGCAACGTAAATTACCTATTTTCTAAAACGTGCTTAGTGTAATGATTCATTCTACAGTCCTTCTATAAGATAACCCCTGCTGAGACTACCTGCTGTTAGAATTGTAAATGATACCCTTAAGCCCGCTTCACAATGTGCAAACTTTTGTTTACAGAAATTGTGGTGTCCAAGTTTTAAATTTCATGAGTGTACATTGTAGGAGATGTAGTACTTACATAAATTTCGTCGGCCCTGCCTGTTCTCTCTCGTGCTTCATATCCTGTACATCACTGCTCACTCTGTTAATGTCCCTTTCTCCCATTTGGTAAATTTACACTTCAAGGTCAAAATATACCTACACATTCCTTTATTACTTTAAAAGTTCAACTGCTAACAAAATGTGTACAAAAATTAACAAAGTCTTATCGTGGTGCAGAACTATTCGTCGTTCACTCCACATTAACTTATTATACTAAAAAAGTGTCGTAGTTATTTCATGATTCATGAATGAGCATGTATTTATAATTTTTTAATAAAAATAATTTTAATTGTACGCGATGTGACAAGTATTTATAAATAATTTAAGAATTAAAAACATTTGTACAAATATGACAAAATTAACATAAAATTTTAATTTACCTCTTCTTAGTTAAAACACAATCCAAAGGAGAAAAAAGAAAAAGGAATGCAAAACTCTGGGATTGCATACAGCCTCTGGTTCTGTTTGGAATATTCTAATTAACATTCAAAGAAGTTAAAGTTAAACTAAAATTTTTGTTTTCTATACTCCGTATGAGGGTAAAAGCTTATTTTATATTTAGAGTGCGGTCGAAATAAATTATTTAAATATGTATATAACATGCAAAATGTATCATTGCTTACTTACCATAATCTTCGAATTTTAAATTTATGTAATAAACATTATTCATTGCGGCATTCGCGCATTTAGGTTAAAAAACTGAAAATATTAAATTTCACGGAAAACCTATTATGCATTTAAACGAATCATTTAGTAACAGAGGTTTTAATTCAATTTTAATTATATCTAAACATTGCATTGTTTTTCAAAAACTAGAATTTTTTAAGCTTTACAACTTTGTCTTTCGTTTGTAACAATTAGACAAATCTCGTAAGTTCCATTTTATAATTCCTACAATCAAATATGTGTGTACAAGTAAAATACTGTGCAATTATTTTAAATTTTACTGAAAAGAAAAGACATACAGTGCTATAATACGAGTGCTATACGAGGGCAGTTTGGAAATGATCTGCCCTTAAGTAGAAAAAACACATTTTTGGGGTTTAAAACGATTTATTTCTCAACATAGTTTCATTTTAGCTCGATACACTTGATTTTTTTCCAATTTTTTCATCCCATCCGAATAGTTTTCTACGTTTTCTCGAGCTCTTCAAAATAGTGGGAAGTTTCAGCGATGACTTCATCGTTTGATGCAAAACAGCGTCCACCAAGTCATTTTTTTAAGTTTGGAAACAGGAAAAGTCGCTGGTTGCAAGATCTGGAGAATACGGTGGGTGGTCGACCAATTCGTAGCTCAATTCGTGTAATTTTGCCATGGCAAATGCCGACTTGTGCGCTGGTGCGTTGTCTTGGTGAAAGAGCACTTTTTTATGTGCCAAACCTGGGCGTTTTTGGAGCAATTCGGGCATCGAAACGGTCAAATAATGCTGCGTAGTATGCGCCAGTGATTGTTTTTCCTTTTTCCAAGTGGTTAATATGAGTTATGCTTTTCGCATCCCAGAAAACAGTCGCCATCACTTTACCGACCGACCGAGTGGTCTTTGCCTTCTTCGGCGGCCGTTCGCCGCTCTTGCGCCACTGTTTTCACTGTTCTTTGGTTTCCGGTGTGTAGAAATGCACCCAGGTTTTATCAACAGTAACAAATCGGCAAAAAAATCTTTCCAATCATGCTGGATCTGCTCCAAAAGCTTCTGCGAAGTGTGCTTTTCATCGATTGTCAGTAAACGCGGCACCCATCGCGCGGAAAGCTTTTTAATTTCCAAATGTTGGTGTACGATGTTTCAAACACGTTCACATGAAATGTTTAAAGCCTCGGCTATTTTACGGAGTTTGATTCGACGGTCTGCCATAGTCCTATTGTACACTTTATTGATCATTTCTGGCGTAGTGACCTCAATTGGCCTCCCGGTGGACAGTAGTCGTACGACCACGAACAAATTCAGTTTTCCAAAATTTTACTGTTGCTAACGAAGGTGAAGACTCGCCATAAACTTTATCCAACTCGGTTTTGATTTTTGCATTGGTTTTCCCTTTTAAGGAACTTAATCACCAAACGATATTTGACTTTTTCCATTTTATCGAAAACACAAAAGTTGCTTGCTTCTGGCGGCTGTAAAACCAAACTAATAGATTGTTTTGTTTGAAATTTTAACAGACGTCATGTATTGATAGCAAATGTTAAAACCGAGAGGAATTCGTTTTCAAGTAACGCCATCTGTCAACGGCTAGATCATTTCCAAACTGCGAATACGGCGCCTGTCATCTGGTGGTATTTAATGAACGATTTTAAATGAAAGTCTATTTTTTAATCTAACTGTATTAGAGTGCCTTGTTAAAAAGTTGATCCAGTCTATAGTTGTCTAGATTTAAGATTTACATTTTAAACGCGAGCGGTAAGAGTGACAGAGTTAAATAAATAAATACTGAATTTAATGCAAATTAAATTTTAATACAATATCAAATTATTTTTCCAGTATTTATTTATTAAAAAATTACATAATTATATAAAAAATTTTTAATCATACATAACTTTGTCAATGAAATAGCTCCGATTATTCCGATTCTGACTCGTCAGAAGTGGCTACGTCAAAGTATAATTCCTCATCGTTTTCTTTTTCGTCCGAGACTGTGAAAACATCCTCAACTTGTAAAGGTGTGGGATCTCTTAAGAACAATTTTGGCTTTAAATAGTCATCCATAAACCAGCCACAATCTTCAGGATTTAATTTGACGCACCTTGCATCTGTTGCATGCAGCTACATTGAATTGACATATATAGTTCGTAAGATTTTTTGTTGGAGAGACTTCCAGCATGGTGGAATCCGATTGGAGTCCATTCCTTTAATCTTATTTATGAATTGTTCTTTGTCATTATGTGTTGCGTATGTTTTTTAGAACAGCTGGTATCTAGCGTCATTGATATTGTAACAATTTTTGATCCCATACAGAAGGGCAGTAAACTCCTAAACATATTGAATTTTTTTGTCGACGAATCTACTGGGTCCGTTAACGATGCAAATATTTTCTGGAAATCCGTTCATTTAGAAAATATTTTAAAAGGTTTGACTTTTCCTTTGCAATAAAGTGCAGCTGTGTAATCACTGCTGGCAAACCCAAGCATAAAGTAGGACCCAATTTCATTGCAAGCTCAGTACAGTTAATACAATTAAGATCTTTCTTGTTACTTTTCTTAGACGATGAACCCGCCAACCAAATTTGAGTCTCCGGAATTTTGTGGATAGTGGCCAGTAAAATTACTAAAACATCGGTGTCATTCGCTTTGACCAATATTTTCGAATTAGGTCGCGTGTTTGATATATGGAACATTATCCGCGTATCTGTGTCTTCATGTTGGCATAAGTAATTTTCTTCTTCACGTTTCACTACGTGATTTTCGACCGTATGGTACGAAAAACATTGTTCTTTAACTGTTATAAAAATTTTTTTATTTTGGATTATTGACACTAGATAGTCTTTTTTTCAGTAATTAGCCAAAAATTCAACCAGAGCTTCTTTAAAACGGGAATTTTTTAAACTTTCCCGAAAATCATTAGGCCTTGGTTGAAGAGGCCCTTGGATGACGTGTGGTCTACCAACTTTAGCCGACTTTGACTTTCGCAATCCTTGATAGAGGGTGTTAGGTGCCTATCAAAAATAATGTGGATTTTAGAGGCGTTAGTTGAGCATAATGTTTATTAACCATAGTTTTTTTTTAATTCAGCAATCTTATCAAATGTCTGCGGCATAGATGATCCGATTATATACAAGTAATAAAAACCCGTCTTTTATTTCAATATTGATACCGGTAGGCTCAACAGTTTTGACATTACTTTTCAATACCTGGGTTAACTTAGACTTATCAGTTTTTAAGATAAGTCACCAGTACAGGAGAAAAGAGCAGGCGGCACAGGCGCTAATTTTTTTTTTTCGGAAACGTTAAGCAGTGCCCAATAATGATTTTCTCAATACTAATCGCAAGTAATCGTCCGAAGATATTTTGTTCCATTTAAGATATAGCCCTTTTACTTTGGATCTTTGCTGGTTTGAGCTTTGGTGGCAGACTGTGACGCGAAATTCAGATTTTGTTACGCTTTATCGGTTTTTCAAACCTTCCAGGGAGTAGAATTAGATTCTGAAATTAACGTCAATTTTGTTTATTTTCAACGGGCTTAACGTTGATTAGAAAATCACAAACTTCGGGAAATGCTGCCTTACCAGTTGAAATATTAAACAAAACATTTTTATCGATACTTTTAACGAAGGGATTCAGTGTATTTTTTATAGTCTCAATGATGCTCTGGAGACATTCGCTATCCTTTTGATTCGACTCTTTGCAAGGCATGGGAAGTATCATCTTTTTGCGTTAGACCGAGATGCTCTTTAACCGCGGATACAATTTTGGTTCTTATGCTGTGACTAAGTGCCCATCTTTGACGTGCTGATATAGACTCTGCGGCTAGTTTATATGTCAATTGATTTGAAGCATCAGCATTTATGGTCTGTTCTAAGGTTAAATCAACAGGTGATTGGGAGAAACTAGATTTAGTACATCTGATACCAAATGCCTCCTCGTCTAAATTCAGATACCACACGCGAATTATGTGCCTTTATAAGATTGTTCAGGTACATAATGGACCACCTGGCATAATTTGGCTGGTTCAATAAAAAGAACAAATCGGATATGTTGTAAATGGTGTCTATGTACAGTTCAAAGTCACTGCACCGGATGGTTCTTGAAAATCGTTGAAACAAACTAATGAACTCACAATACTGGAGATAGTATTGAGCGGTTTTCCCATGTTCACCGAGTAAAGTTTTTTTGCAATAATCTTTGTAGCCATCAATAATTTTTCTCAGGATTTCAGGTAAGTCTATTGGTTCCCAACAAAAATAATATGTTGGTCCTTTAAAATCTTTAAAATGCTCATCCAGCCTCTCAGGATTTAGTTCATGCTCAGACAAGTACTGTTCAAAATGAAGGATTTGTAGCGCAGCGGAAATCAATGGATGAAGTCTTATGCAGCGATTAAAATGTTTGCTGTCTAGAAAGCTAGTGGTTGAGCCTCCTGCTAAGACCTGTGCTTGAACCAAAACGTCAACCAATCCACTGCAATCTATATACTTGCCAATGGCTTTAAAAAAAGCCACCTGAGTGTGAAATGGTCCCAAATTAATGAATATATTGTCATATTTTGGCTTTTCATTTTGCTGTATTTGCATCGCCATTTTAGCTATGGCTAAGTCGTACGTGACAATTATTAATTCTTCATTACATTTCTCAGCAATTTCATTTGCCATGATAAGTGTTTCATTCACTATAGCATACGACGTTGGTGAAGAATTGATTGGAGGTAAGTAATGTACAGTTTGCATTTTGCTACGATCTGTCGTAACCATGCAATTATAGCCTAACCACATAGGTACTAAAGCCGTGCTATAGTCATTATCCATAGTAAATCTATCTCAATGGCAATATCTTTAGCGCCTTGACATGCAACCATCCTCTGTAATGGAATCAACGATAAGTAATTCCATAGATGCACTAGGTTTGTGATAATATGGTCGTACCTCTCTCTTAAAATTTCATTGAAGCGTCGCCTTTTACGTGATGGAGGTTTTAATTCATTATTATTATGATATACAAGGGATGATGACGTTGGAGCTGCAATACTATTCAAATCTTCATCGCCAGGGGTAGAAAATTGATAGATTATTCCAACGGTGTCGTGCATGGTATCTTTGCCAGACGTAGTATCGACGAAACGATCAAAATTGTCAAACGCTACGTGAGTGCTTTGCTTCCAAACTGCATTGATACCGGATGGAATGACTCTATTTTGTTCCACTGCTGTGTAAGTCATTTCAGTCTCCAACTCTTCGGCCAAGTTATATCCAATTGTGTGACCGTATCTGTTGAGTATTGTGATAACTTGGTGTGAATTAGTCAGAGATTTCAAAGCCAATCCAAGATTTATATTTTTCTCAGGCTTAACTCGACCCTTCGTTATCATGAAAATTATGTCACTACATAGTGACTTAATTTTAACAGTGACTAGGTTTGAATCATTATGAGAAATATCTGGTCCTTCGATTAAATCGTACATGAACTCATACAGTTGCTCTGGAATCTTGCATTCTCCGTTTATTACATCATCTACTGTTAGTCGACTAGGCAGCTTTCGGCTAGGCATACTTTTAACACAATGTCTTAAGCTATATGCCACGTCTTGAAACCTAGAGTTTTCTAGTCCTTCCAGTTGTACATTTGCCAGTGTTGATTTGTCCATATCATTGAGATATATAATCTTTTTATTATGGGGTCCAGTAGATGATTCAATTGTAAGAAGGTCGCCAAAAACTTTTGCTATTTTTTTTCAAGATATTCACTCCGATAAAGTAAAAAGTCTTTAGGGAGATTCTTATCCGCTGCAAACTCCAGCAAGTTTATACCAAGAGAATAGTTGCGTGACGTACATTACTTTATGATTATTGATGATCTCTTGCTCTATAAATGTTGCTAGAGAGTTAAACGCTAACTTATGTATCTCTCGGTCTTTATGCTAATTGGAATCAGTGTGCTCTTCAGTTTGGCGTTTCATTCGTACTTGATATGATGAGAAACAAGTTGGATGATACGCGACAATTTGATTCTCAAGTTTATCAAGTACCTCAGAATCATTAGATGTTGACGCAATTTTTTGAAGCGTAGCACAGTAGCTTCAGATTTCGGAAAAATTACCTTTACTCTTCGCTGACCAATTTTCTTTCCTTCATTTGTTGTGATACACGACGGTCGCGAGGAAGTTTCAGCAGAAGAGGCATCAACCCCAGGCTCTAAGTTTGATAAGGCCCTGCCCCTGATATTACTGAATCATTTGGTGCTGTTTGGTCAGGTGTCATTGATGAATCAAAATCTACCTCGCCTGACGATACATCACATGGTACCTAGGACAAATATTTTGTTGCACAAATTTTAACAATTAGTTTAACTTTTGATTAAAATTTAAGACACATATAAATATAGTCGAGTCCAGTTATTATTGTTTAATCTGTTGATATACAAATAGACGGACATGACAAATTTTATTGAAATGTTTTTTTTACCTTTGGTAAATCGACAGTATGATCTGGAATGTTTATTTCTGTGAGATGAATATCATTGGCTCCATCTTAAAAATTGATAAATTAGATTTGAAAAAAAGAACATACGAAGTTCTTCAATGACTTAATATTCATACCTTCATACGTACAGAGTGTTGAGACGAGTTAGAACAGATTTGTTGCTCCAGATTGATTGAGAGTGTCGGTACCTGGAAATATCACATCACAGTAAGTAACAAATATTCAACAATTGGTCAACGAAGTATGAACAATTTACTTATTTAAATACGAAACTAAATATTATATACTCACATCATGCTGCTTGCAAAATTGTGTAAATTCGTCGTTATATTTCTTGCTTAAAACAGTCACTTTTTTGTAGCAAGTAGAATGATATCCAACATTATCAATCGAATCCAAATATAACCTAACTTTACCAAGCACAAATCTTTTTTTCTCTTTGAAATAATAACTTTAAATAACAATTTTTGAAAGATTCATTATTAAAATTAATAATATAATTCTCTGAACCACATAAAAAACACTTTTTCATTTTTAAATACACGTAATTTATTATTACGATCGATATTATTTAAAACCATCTATACAATAGCACGTTAGTTTACAACGGAAAGCTAGATTAACTCCAAATTCAAAGCACCTGATAGGCGCACACTTGCCTCTCTTCGTTATTGTCTGTCGAATGGAGTAGTGCCCGCAATGCATCTCTGTCACTCACACCGCTTGCGTTTTAAATTTGCATATAAAATCTAGGCAACCATAGACTGGACCAACTTTTTAACAAGGCAACCAAATACAGTTAGATTAAGAAAAAAATAAGCTTTTAATTGATATAAACTAAGATTAAATAACTGATGAGAGTATATTAATAACATTTACTCACCTGTTTATATCAAGCAACTTCGCAGTTGCGCAGGGGGAAGACAGGCAACCTATACTTTTCTAATTCTGTTGGGTATAATCTCTTAACTAGAGTACGATTTTTTTTAAATAACTAATGAGAGAAGTAGATTAAATAAATTTAATTAAAAATTTAATTATTTAATATTATCCGTACGTCATTAAACTAGGCAACCTATTTGCGATGTGTCAATGTGCACATTATCTATCATTTATTCCTTATCACTAATAAATAACAGATGAGGGTATACATTTCTTATGTCGGATCTTAGACTACTACTATATCCCAAAAATTAATAATGATTGGAACATTTGATTTAAAAAAAATTAAAAATAAGTTACAAAATTAATAAAAAATAAATAAATACAAGGTAATAAAAATTTGAATGGCATTAAAATAAAAATAAATCAAATATTTCCTCCAAAGTATTCCTCTTGGAAATGGTTCTTAAAATGTAAGCAGCATTCCCTCTCTGGATTGCCAAGATAATGCTTTGTTTAATATAACGGCCAGCCTGAGTAATACCAGATTGATTTATAACCATTTCTGATATGGCAGAAAAGGGATTTTTTTGCGTCAACACTCCAAGAACCAAAAGCATTGAGTAATTAAACTGTTCCAAAAGTTTTAACAGTAAATGCACAAAAAATAATTATTTTTAATTGTTTTATATTTGTTGTTGCAGATTGAGCTAAATTAGCAGCAGAACAGGCGAGAAGAGATACAGAGGTTAAATATGAAGCAGCTACCGTATCGACGCATGTGACATCCCACACTAAAGCTTTCCCTTTACTCCAAGGAAGTAAAGTTAAACCATCAGGACGTTTACCGTCATCACGTAATAATCCCAATGGTTTCAAAATACAAGGGATTTCAGCTGAAGCCAAAACTTGCTTTAAAATATTATTGATGTTTTTGTGTCGAGAAAACCTACCATAACTTTTATTACAAGATAGATCATGATGACCGAGAGTATCAACTTTAGAACCACAGTGACAAGTGTGGGTTTTGCAAACATTAGTTTCACTTTTTAAGGATGGTGACAATTTGAAGAGTTTGTTTATCTAACAATGTTCCTAATTGAGAAGACGGGAGCGCTTTTAACCAAGCACCTGATTCTGGTTAGGCACTGGCAAGTAAAATAATAAATAATAATAAAATATTGTCATTCTCATAAAAAGTTCTAGTTCACGGCTTTGTCACATGAATAACTATTTTTATGAAATTTTTGAAACTATTTTAAGGAAACCAAATCAGAATAGCTCGCGTAAACTTGCCACTTTCAAATCTGTCAAATTTTTGAAAGTTTTGAAAAAGCCATAGGTATATTCAAAAATAGGTACTAGAATGGAAGCATAGTTGTATGCATAACTTTACAGTACGTGCCAATTATTATTATACAGATTTCTAATTCTCCTCACAGATAATTACATAACATTAAAATTCAAATCGAATTCAGCAGTTAAATCACAAGCAGTACTGGTACTTCTCTTCTATCGGTAAACACGCAAGCTTCTTAATGGACTTTTGAATAAGTGCCCTGGATTATCTTCACGACTTCTACTGCAATAGAACCTCGGAATACTATCGTTTCGAAAATCTTTTCATCCTTGTATCGCCATTGATTAGTTTGAATTAATGGAATATCTTCCAGATTTCTTTCTCATGGGTTAGGCAGTGATTCTCAAATAATAAAATGCGAGAGCCGGGGTTAGGATTTCAAAATTGTTCAGATCACTTAAAATGAAAATAAGCAAGTAAGAATTTAGAGTTGTTTCTATTTGAGTAAAAAAGTCAAACCTCTTTAGTTAAATTTTCATTTACCGCGGTTTTTAAACATGCGGATCTAATCAACCTCTCCCATAATCTACCAAAATTAGGTGACCTAGGAGGAGTAAGTTTCCACGTGTGTGTTACTGAAATAAATTTGAACATCATCATCTGTGTTCATAAGTTCTCCAAGATGTTTAATATACATACACTGGATGATTCAGTTTGGTGTTTGCGGCCTTTTTAGTTTAAGGAAAAAGTAATTATAAACTATCTATATTTGTAAATAGCGTGTTAAACCGCAGTATATAAACTACATAAGTTTGAATTGTATTGACGTATACCAAAAAGTTACGATAGTTAAACTTTTTTTTAAAAAAAGACATACATTTTGATGAATTCTTGTACGGAATTTTTTTTTCTATTCAACTAAGTAAAACAATTTTTGCAGCTATATTATAAAATTTGTTTGAGAAAAATAATATAGAATAATTAAATTCTTCTTATCTTATTTTTTACTTAATAGTAAATAATCTAATGTAAAAGGTAGCCATAATAACAATTTTAATTTCTCTAAACTCAATGTTACGGGTTTATTTGCAAAAGTAAAACGTATGTCGAAAGCCTTCTTAAAAACGTGTATCGTGTGTAGCACCTTACGACGAAAGTCAAATTTTCCGCGCATGCTGCTAATTTTCCATTGGTTAAAATAAAATTTAACAAAAGTTTTGAAGACGATGATTGTATTTTTTCTATTTCCTTCACATTGGGTGTTTCTGGTAAGCCTAACAAAAATTACATATAAATTATTAATGTGTGTTTCAATAATTCCCAAGTCGAATTGGTGTTTAAATTTAAATCCGACCGCATTCATCGTAAGTACTTTCTTTTTATTTCTTGGGGTTTTGTGGTTGTTAGTTCTAATTACGACGTATCTTCTAGCACGTGCGCGTTAATCCCTTATATTCTCTAATGTGTCTTACACCTGGATAATTTGTGGAGTGCTGAATGGCTATTTGAGAACCCTTCGCTATATAACTTGACGACTACCACGGTTTCGCATTCAATTATGCTGCCAACAGCCGGTAAACTCTACAGGCTGCAGGGTCGTTTATGCTGCATAATTGCTACTTTGAGGAACATATTTGCTATCCGTTCTTCACTACAAACTTCCCTTTATGAGAAATCCTGGGGCTACTCTTCCTGAGCTGTCAAACACTCGTCGCTAGCAAGAACTTCCTTTCGAACTGCATAATACAGAATACAGCTAAATATTAATGTTTAAGTAACCTATTTACTATTAATGCGTATGAAGCTCACGTACATGGACATTAATAGTTGGAATCTCTACCATTTAAGCGCAAATTTTTATTCGGGGTAAACTTTACCGCCGACGTTCGGTTTTGTTTTTAACTAGCTCTGGTCAGAAGAGCTTAGGCGCTTTACATAGAGTGGTTGAAGCGAAAACCAAAAGGCCTTTTTGCTGTGTTGGCGGAGCCACTTTCACCGTGTTATTCCGAGTTTACGTTGGCTGGTTAAGTTACCGTGTGTAACTGACGTGTACGTCGAGTCTTCTTAGTAACCACTCCTCAATTAGAACGCTAACTTTAATTTAAAATGTAAAAAAAGCTTAACTGAAATTCGACACATTAATTGCAAGCTACTTAAATTGTTGTTGCTAACGCCTTGGTAATCTTATGCGACAGTCTCTGTTATTTTCTGTCACATTCTCCTACTAGTTTGAGTTTTATTTGGTATATTGAACTGTCTATTTGTCTCTCTCTGATTTGTGTCCGTTTTAGCGTATTAGACCTTTAGTAAAAACCTGTTGAACTCCTGTTGGTTTCGGTTTTATTTATTTCTATTACCCAGCAGGTGGCGCCTTGTTAGGTAGCAGTCTATTTCTTTGCAGTTCTTTAAGGACCTCCCTAACTAACCGATTAAGGCGGACATTGCTGTGCTAACTATTACAAATACTGATCCTCCACGAATTTAGTGCGCTACATCGAGCCACTACAACCGTTACATCAAGAAAACTTGAGAAATAGAATTTGGTTAAAAATATTACCAAAGCGAAGTTTATTAACCTATTAGAAGAAATTAATAAATAAACAGCACAAATCATATTTATGTTTCAAAAGTTCAAAATGACTTCCGTTAGCACTCAAACAAAGCTCTATTTACAACATCTTGAATACACGCATAAAAAATCACTTTTACATTGAAACGTGCATACTCTGTTCGAAATCTTGTATTGAAGTCTTCCACGTCATGAAAATGTAAAAATATACTTCTTCTTTTAAATATGACCAAAGGAAAGAAATTAATGATGGTAAGATTGGAAGATTCAAAAGACCATTTAACCCTTACACTCCGTTTTTCTATCTACCTATTTGGAAAAATTTTGTTCAAAAATGACATTTTGTCTAAACTTGACAACCGTTCTTTGTAAACACGTCGGGAGTGTTTACTATTTCTTTAATTTTTATTTGACACAATTCTAAATATCTAAATTCAATTGTTTTTATGGCTAACTAATTCTAATAGTAAAATCGGATTAAGAGGAATATTTATAATTACTTTATGTAATTTTTTTCAAAAAAAATCATAATGCAATTTTTTTTTCATGCCCGTCCAGAAACACTAACTTTACAATCGTCAAAATCTGCCGGAAAATCGTTGATTACCGGCCTAAGCAGGTAAAAATTTACTACTGTTTGGTAACACGAGAGGGCAGGTCGATTGCGTCAATGTATGACATATGACAAATGCTGAGAATATAACCTTCTAGCCTTCTAGGAATATAACAACAGATAATATCCACACATTTTTCTTCTGATGTATGTTCAATTTTTGGATTAAACTTAATTAAAACAAGAATTAAGGGTTTACACTTAATCTACAATTGTAAAGCCCTAATATGTTGGAAATTTTGCAGTATGTAAACATAAAATTGTATTCGTATATTTATACACTTTTAATATTGTAGGTTATAATTAAATACCGTTTTTATTTAAAACATGGTTATTACCTCAGTTTTGGACCCATATAATTTCTGATTTTGAAACAGTCAATTCCTAATCTGTGACTTATCAAATCCAAACCCGACTTGCAAATCAAACATCTGAAATAATGTTTTTTGTCGGACACTCGATGCAGCTGCAAGCAATCTTTAATCAATTGGAGAATTGTCAGTGCAGTAACATGTTAACTTCCAGTTAAATGTGTCGACTTTCAAATTACTTGAATTCTCCTTATTGTCAGAGTACCTATTTTTTTATTGATAAGATAGCTGATTTAAAGGATTTCTCTGATTTAACGTGACGGTAATTCATAGCTACTCTGTTTGTGATTTCTATTTTACAACACTATTTTGTTGTGATTTTAGTTACTGAGTGACAATTTCAATGCATCTGATCGATTACGTTTCTATTTTGTCTAATTTTTATTCCATTTTGGGCTATAGATGAATCATAAGTCTCGAATGTCGATTTGACCTAGTAGTAATGTAGTAGTAAGTACACTCATGAAATTTAAAACTTGGACACCACAATTTCTGTAAACAAAAGTTTGCACATTGTGAAGCGGGCTTAAGGGTATCATTTACAATTCTAACAGCAGGTAGTCTCAGCAGGGGTTATCTTATAGAAGGACTGTAGAATGAATCATTACACTAAGCACGTTTTAGAAAATAGGTAATTTACGTTGCTTACTTAATTTTTTCTTTAAAGAATATATTTGAAGGTATCGCTAATTAAACACCATAGCTCGATTAATTATCGAATCAAAATTTTGTTTAGGAAATGTTTACAAAATAAAATTAGAAATAATTTTGATTTAAAAACGTCTACAAGCAATAACTTTTAAATTAAATCAAAAACTAAACATGGTTATTTGGGTTGACTGATTATTACTTATTTTTAAATAAATCTAACCTACTAATTATTGTAAGTTATTAAAAAATCATTAAACTCTCTATTCATAATATTTAGTCCTTACAAAATGTATATTTTATGACGTTTCATTTTTTTCTGTAGTTAATATAAAAAGTGAAAATAAAAACTAAGGCAATTCTTATTGTCAACGTATATATTTAGTTTTTTGACAAGAATTTATTACATAATTATAATTAAGATACCAAGTTATAGTTTAAAATTAAATGAAAACTTTTTTTTAAATAAAGGTATTACTATATAAATAAATATAAGAAATCAATAATGGGTGTGACCTCCATTATTATTGATACATTCTTGGAGGCGTCTGCTCATTGACGCTATCAAGGTATCAATATAATTAATATTAATCGTTTCCCATGCGGTATCAATGGCTGCAATTAGTGCATTACGGTTTACTGGTATAAAATTTGGCCCTTGTTGTCTTCGGATAACAGCAAGTATTCGAGCCCAAACATTTTCGATAATGTTAAAATCTGGGCTTTTGCTGGCCAGGGTAACAGTTCCAAGTTATTTGCTTGTATCCAGTTGCGCACAACCTGCGAAGTATAGGGTCATCATATCCCGATAGTTAATTATCGAATGTTCCAAGAAAATATGTGTAAATAGTAAATGGAATCTACTAACGTTAATCATAGTTACATAACTCTCCTTTCATAAGATATAGTTCATATTAATATGCTTATTGTAAAGCTTCGTACACACCTGAACAACAAACCGAGGAACAAACAGAACAACGAACCGAACGGCAATCGGAACATTAATTTGGACGGTGCTACGTACGAATTTTAGAACAGATTCGCAAGTCCTGATTGTTCCACGAACGGTTTGCGGCGTTCCCGCAACTTGTCGGTTTTTTCTCCGACATCAAAGAAAATGCGCGCGAATGCGTTTGCAGGTTTGGACGAATCTAAACAAAACGCCGAACAAACTTATGTGGGAGAATTAAGTTATTTATTTTGTCCTCCCTGAACTGAAAACTACTGAAAATAATTATGGGAACAGCACAAACGTTCCGTTTGTTGTTCGGATTGTGGAAATCATAAAAGATCGTTTGTCGTTCTGTTTGACTTTCGGTTCGTTGTTATGTTTGTTGCTCGGTTTGTTGTTCAGGTGTGTACGAAGCTTTACAACTTAAGCAACAATTTTTGGCGAATAAAGATTAGTTTGTGATGTAATATTAGAAACACAAATTTATATCATATCAAATTTATGACAACTTAAAACCAAGAACGTGTATGTTATTGCTAAGAAATTATTAAGGAAAAAAGCGCAATTGCAGTGTAAATATTTATAATTAGATATTTTCGAAAGTTTATAAGTCCTCTATTGTAATCTTAATACTTAAAAGAAAATCCTGTCCATTAGCATTATAAGGAAATGGCTTTACTTTATGAATAAGTTTCAATAACAATAGAATATCCTTGCTTGTTTAATTTACTTCCTTTGAGTCATATTGCTCTAAGGGTTGTTACATTGGTCATTAGAAGTATGTAATAAATAAACAATTACCTACTGTTTGAGAAGGGGTAGTGTGAACCAATAAATAAAGTAAGAAATGTAAATTCCATTTTATTTTAAAATTTCAAGTGTGTGAAAATGCCACCTCATCTCGGTGCTGATTTGAAAGCGCGGATTGTTTCGGAATTAGCGGCGGGCCGTAGCGTGCGTGAAATTTCACGTATGTTAGATATACCAAAAGCACCGTAGGGCATTACCGAGTAAAATGGAATCTTGAACACACTTTGGAAAGAGCCATCGGAAGTGGTAGACCTAAAGTATCTACACGTGCTCAAGATCTCGAGTTGTTTCATTACGTAACAGAACAACCATTTGCTACATACCCAGGGCTATAGCAGATACACATTTTCCCGGATGCCGTATAACTGCACAAAAAAGATTAAAGGAGATGGGAATAAAGAAGTATAATGCTGCTGCGAAAGAAGTTCTCAGTGACGAAAATATGAGACGTCGTCTGAATTTGCAAGGCGATATGTGAACGAACCTTTGGAATTTTGGAATCGAGTGATTTTTAGCGACGAAAAACGTTCAATAGCCGCAACGATGGACCACTAAAAGTTTTTAGAATGGAAGGAACTCGTTACGAAAATAATCACATATGTCCTAAAAACGAAGTGGTTATTTTTCTGTGAATGTGTGGGTTGGGTTAGCGCGCGGGGTCCAGGAGTTTGTTGGGCTATCGATGGACGTCTTGATTCTGCTGCGTATTTAGATATTTTGAAACTATTATGAAACCTTCAGTCGAAGTGTTTTATCCAGACGAAGATTATATTTTCCAACAAGTAAGTATTCTTATTTCACTATACTTTCTCCAAAAAATTAGTTCGGGATCTGTTGAATTAACATTTTCATAATGTATTTTTGTTGTTAAAGGACAACGCCCCTATTCATACTTCGCGGGTTAAGCGAATTGGATACGAAAAAAATTTATGTTTGGGCTCGAATACTTGCTGTTATCCGAAGACAACAAGGGCCAAATTTTATACCAGTAAACCGTAATGCACTAATTGCAGCCATTGATACCGCATGGGAAACGATTAATATTAATTATATTGATACCTTGATAGCGTCAATGAGCAGACGCCTCCAAGAATGTATCAATAATAATGGAGGTCACACCCATTATTGATTTCTTATATTTATTTATATAGTAATACCTTTATTAAAAAAAAGTTTTCATTTAATTTTAAACTATAACTTGGTATCTTAATTATAATTATGTAATAAATTCTTGTCAAAAAACTAAATATATACGTTGACAATAAGAATTGCCTTAGTTTTTATTTTCACTTTTATATTAACTACAGAAAAAAATGAAACGTCATAAAATATACATTTTGTAAGGACTAAATATTATGAATAGAGAGTTTAATGATTTTTTAATAACTTACAATAATTAGTAGGTTAGATTTATTTAAAAATAAGTAATAATCAGTCAACCCAAATAACCATGTTTAGTTTTTGATTTAATTTAAAAGTTATTGCTTGTAGACGTTTTTAAATCAAAATTATTTCTAATTTTATTTTGTAAACATTTCCTAAACAAAATTTTGATTCGATAATTAATCGAGCTATGGTGTTTAATTAGCGATACCTTCAAATATATTCTTTAAAGAAAAAATTAAGTAAGCAACGTAAATTACCTATTTTCTAAAACGTGCTTAGTGTAATGATTCATTCTACAGTCCTTCTATAAGATAACCCCTGCTGAGACTACCTGCTGTTAGAATTGTAAATGATACCCTTAAGCCCGCTTCACAATGTGCAAACTTTTGTTTACAGAAATTGTGGTGTCCAAGTTTTAAATTTCATGTAGATTTGTACAAGATAATGTTAGTAAATTTCCTATCATTTAATTTTTTTTCATTAACATTGCAAGAATAACTACCTTTGGAGGATTTGACGATTAGGTAATTGTGAAAAGCACTGAAAATTTTGAACATTAATGAATGGAATGAAGTTTGGTGTAACGGGGAAATGGGACTTACTTAACTCAACTAGGTAGTGCTTTTCAAGCTTCCCCATGTCGGTTTAATCAGATCGAGCTTCCTATGTGCACAAATGTTAACGATGCTAAAAGCCATTATACTTTTTTGCAATATAGGGAGTCCATGGTTTGTATAACTTCTGAATTTGTGCTCAAAGTTATTTACATTGCAGGTTCAGTTAGTGTAGGATAGTTACATTCCTAGGTTACGTTGAGGTAGTGAGTTACCTGAGCTGCTCAGTAGGTAGTAGGCATGAATTTAGACTAGGTTATGTTAGTTATAATTTAGCCATTTATTTCCAGTGTGAGACACAGTGGAATTATTATCATGAAATAATTTATTAGGTATTTCACTTATAAGTTTTTGAAAATGTCAACAAAATCGATTTGTTATAAAGTTTCGAACTGCATTGCGTGCCACATCTTTAAGTGTTCTGATGTATTATCTTTTCATTTTTATTTATAAAGAATAAAAGCCAACAATAACTACTACATTTTTTTGAATTTAATATATTAGTGAAAAACTTAAATTCGACTGATACCATCAAAAAAATTGTTTAGTGTCAAAATTTTACACAAAAGATTTACCTATTTTTAACATTTAAAATTTGTCGACCTAAAATTTATTATTATTTATTAGAGGAAGAAATTAAATATAAAATAAGAATACAAGCAGGGGCAATAAGATTCGAGGTGAAAAGGGAATAGAAGATAAAAAGACAATGAAATTCTATATGAATGTTGAAGCAGGTACACAGTAAGAACAAAAAGGAACGTTAAGCACGGAGAAGAAGAGAGAAGAGCAGACTATAGTAAAAGGTGGGTGACAGAGGAGTAAGAAGAATGAGGAAGGAAGGGAGAAGGATGGAAAAAGAGATAACATGCAAGGGACAAAGACAACCAAAACAAGAAATAGAGATGAAGATAAAAGAATCAAAGTATAATATATGAAATACAGATATGATGATGAGAGGGAAGAGATACTAAAATCACGGGAGGATTAACTATAAAAAGAAAACATATGGTAGCAAGGTACAGACTAGGAAATGAGAATAAATATTGGAAGAAAGATAAAGAAAGGATGTGTAGGATGTGGGGGGAAAATAGGTAGAATGGGAGCACATGGTAGATGCGTGAAGCAATTACGGAGAGAGAAAGGAGAAGGGAAGTTCTGCTAGAGAAAATGAAAAGGGCATAAAGTGGATGAAAACATGTACAAAACAGAAAAAGATAGGTGGAAGAAAGAAAGAAGAATAAAAATAAATTAGACTAGTAAAACATTGAACATCTACCAGTGGAGTGCAGCAAAGGAAGAACAAAGCAAAGAATGAGGAAGACATTACTGAAGAAAGAGAGAAAGAAAATTTTGTTAATTTAAAAGAACAAATACATTTAATTTGAAGAAAATTTCATGAGTTCTAAAGCATACGATCAATTCGAATAAATATTGATCAAGTTTTTGCCTATCACTTACAATTAGCATTTACACTTGATCCGTTGTTTTATTGAGTTGAAGAAATTGGATATACTGTGTAATGTTGATGAGTTCATATCTTCCTTAAATATTGTCTGTTTTTTCTCGGTTCTGTAATCTCTTTAGACAACTGACCTAATTAGTAGTAAAGCATGTGATATAATACTCGGACCAGTATTCCTTCAATTTTATCGTTCCAAGTCTTAGTTGGTCTTCCCATATTTCGTTTCCCATCATTTCCATACACTCTTTACCTATTTTTCCTCATCCTTACAATGTGTCCAAACCACCTCAGCTGCATCTCTTCAAGTGTTTCTAATGTCGGTTTGAAATTACATTGTTCATGTATTAATTCATTTCTGATACGATTGCGCCCTAGGAACCTCAATTACCGCACGTAGATAAGGCATCTCGCACGCTTGAGTTTTACTTTTTTTCGCTCACTTAAGACCCAAGTTTCTCCCATTCAACAGCACCGGTTCATATATCGTTTTGAAATTTATAATATTTGTTTTGAGGCTCACTTCTCTCTTCCTTATAAAACTGCTGCTTTAAGGCATAATATAATCTCGTTGCACTAGCTAGTCTGCTTTCAATTTTCGGTTCCATCTCCCCTCCCACTGTTTTCGAACCAATTATTTAAAATCCGTGACCTGTTTTATGATCTCATTATTCATACAGATGTTTACATTCACATACTCTGTTGTTATAACTAGTTTAGTTTTCGCACTATTCACCTTCATTCTAAACTCTTTAAAGTTTTCATTCCAAATATTTACATTTATTTGCATATCACTTTCTGACCTAGCCACTATCACAAGGTCGTCCGCATATATCATCTCTGTCATAAAAACTTGCTGTAATTTATATACCCCCACCTTGGATTTCTTTACCCTTTTCTTGTACTTTATAGCAATTTCATCCATTACTAATACAAACAATAATGGGTTCAAAACTTCACCCAGTTCTGGTTATGATTTAATTCGACGTTTTATTATGTGTTTTTACCGGATTTCGTGTGCACCGGTGCATACTTTTAATTACCTGCGTTAGCTTATATCCTACATTCTTCCGTTTCAACACTTTCCGAATTTTATCTCTGAGCGCAGTGTCAAACGCTATTTCCAAATATACGAAACATAGGAATTTTTTTTGTATTGTATTGTAGTGTCTTTTCTATTATTTGTCTAATTGTGAATACGAGTATTAGGTCTGTTGATCCCCGACCAGGTCTAAACCCACACTGATTATCATCCACCGTTTTTTTTCTGTAACTTCTTATAATCTCCTTTCCAATATTATTTCGTACAATTTATTTGCAACCGGTAATAACAATATTTCTCTATAATTTGAACATATCTCCTGTTTTGTATATTGGGAGTATCGTTGTTAATGTCCAATCTCTAGGTATTGGCCCCTTGTTCCAACATAAATTTATGATGAAAGGTAGATATTTTCTCTTATAAATTATCAGTAATTGAATTGTTCGTTGAGGAGGGGCACCAAAAAACCACTATGACGTTTTTTTCAAGCAACGTTTCGTGCAGCATTTCTTCAGGCATTTAAAACACTTATTCAAGTGGCGGACCATTTATTTGTTTTAAAGGTTTGAAGAAGTGCACATTCTGCTGCACGAAACGTTGCCTGAAAATGTCATAGTGGTTTTTGGTGCCCCTCCCCAACGAAGAACAATCCAATTACTGATAAATTTATGATATTACATAATAGTAAGAGTCCTTCTTAATCCATGTATTTAACATGATATTATCATGTTCTGCAGCGTTACCTACCCTTCTTTAGCTTTTTTATTGCATTCCGTATTTCTTCCATCATAATCCATCACTTCCCTTAGCTCCATCTCTTTGTTATCTATTTCTCTTTCTCGCGTGTGACCTTTGAAGATTGCCATGAAATGTTCTTGCCATCTCTCCATAATTGATACCTCATTTAGTAATTATTTCCCACTTCTCAATTCTTCTTGGTCTTAAATTTTTTTCCATATATTAACTTTGCGTTTCCATTAATGTCTCTTTCCAGTCTTTCACCAATTTCCTCCCACTGGCGTGTTTTAGCTTCTTTAATGTTTT
Source organism: Abscondita cerata (assembly GCA_030710515.1). NCBI lineage: Eukaryota > Metazoa > Arthropoda > Insecta > Coleoptera > Lampyridae > Abscondita > Abscondita cerata. The sequence continues at coordinate 47,136 of JALBCR010002321.1, read as the reverse complement.
CTTTTTCACGTTTTTGTTGTACTTTTTACTCATCATAGTTGTTATTGTTTTTGTTATTTAAATATTTTTTCCATATATAAACTGTTTTTTTCTTTGCAACTTCCTTTTTTATATCTTCATTCCACCTTTCTTTTGTTACACCACATATTTCCTTTTCTGTTTCCCATAATGTTTCTCTGAAATTCTCTCTCCATTTTGTTTTTGCAATCTTTTGCCAGTTGCAAATTGTATACTTTAATATTACTCTGCTTGTAGCTATTTTCATCATTATTAATTCATGCCACCTGAGGTTTCCGATATTTTATTTTTACTTCAACGAGAAAGTGATCTGAGCCAATTTCATACCCTCTCTTCACCGTCATTATTTCATTTCTATACTTATTATGCACCAACACCAAATTAATAATTGATTGCTAATTTCGAGAGTTTCTTACTCTTGTGTATTTATGTATTGCCATATGTTCATAGAAAGTATTGCACACTCGCATATCATTCATAACAGGAAAATCAATTATTTATTTATTTGTATTCTTTGTATTCTCCCGTAAGTGCCTATTTGCTCATCCTTTTCCATTCTTGTTCCGACTCTTCCATTAAGATCGCCCACAATTATTACATTATCTGCTGCTATATCAATCTCATCCTGCATCTGCTCCCAAAATATATCTTTCACATCATTAGCCTCATTTTTCGTCGGACCATACGCTACTGAGATTGTCCTTACATCATTTTGTCCCTTCTCAACATCAATTCTTAACAGTCTTTCCGAAAAGAAATTTCAATATTTAACATGTATTCAATTTGTATGTATCGCTCCCGCTTTAGCACGTTCAACTTCATTGACTCCTCCATAAATTAGGTAATGCACATTTTTAAAGTATTACATCCCTTCCCCTTTTTCTTAGTCTCTGTTACACCCAGTACCACCATATCTGCGCTTTTGAACTCATCTACAAGTTCCTCCTCTTTCCCACTTATACTCTGAACATTTTATAAACCTAGCATCCATTTTCCTTTCCTTCCTAAGTCATCCCTTGCTCTTAACTCTTTACCTTTCTCATTGCATTGTTCGTCGTAGTTATAAACTCCTGCCTATCTATTAACCAGTTTTTGTCCGGTTCGTTCGGTTTATTTTGCGTATTTGTTCATCTAGGGAGGCTGTACGCTTTATACTACTAGCTTCTCCTCTTACCTATTATGAGTTTATTGTATCTAATGTACGCCTGTAATCCATTTCTGCCTAGCTTCCTTCATTTTACCAACCAATTTTGAGTTTCTCTTGAACCTTTTAGGCAGATCTTCCTCAATCCATATGTCCGTTCTTTTTAGCAGTTTCGTATTTCTAAAAATTTCTAGTTTCCTTTCTTATACTTTTAATAAGAATTGGTCTCAGTCACATATCCTTTTGTTTTCCTATCCTTATAACCTCTTCCACTTATTTCTTCACATTTATTGAAATTCCTACTTTTTGCATAAATAATTCAACTTTTGCATTATTTGCTTCTTTTTTCATTTTCATCCTCCTTCACTCCTTTTATTATAAAGTTTCTCCTTATTATCTCTCCCTTCTCTAAAAACTCCATTCTTTTTCTTGCTCTATAACTTACTTTTCAGCACTGCATTTTCTGTTTTATTTTTCCCATTTCTAACAACAATTGATCCATTTTATTATTCATACTTTCCTGACTTTTTGTATTTTTTCAAACATATCTTTCACTTTCGATATTTCCATCATCGTTGTTATAATAATTTCTTACTCAAGTCCCCAGCGGCGTTTGTTAAATTTAGTTTATTACTAATAAACCATTTACACCTCTTAATTATCACTGCTTTTGCACCTATAATCACTCTAATCGCTTTACACTGTGCTCTCGTACTTTAGTTATCGAATAACTCGCGGAATAAAATTCGTAATCGAGTAATTTATTGCCACAATGATATTCGCGTCCGTCCACGTCCACCTTCTCGTACTCATGGTATAATAAAAAAAAACAATCTGATGTTTCACGTAAACCGTTTTTTTCTTTTTCTTTGTATTAATAGTTGTTATATCTAAAAATAATCGTCATTTACTTTGTAATTAATGTTTGTTAACTGTATTATTGTTACATTTGTAATTTTGTATTATTTTTAATAAATAGTGGCCCGAGGAAGCACCTACGTCATATTTTAAGATAACTTTTTTAAAAGTCTTTATTAAAAGTGCGTATATTTAATAGATGTTATTAAAATTAGCTAGAAAGCTAATAAAAATTAATGTAATTGAAAATAAAGCAAATCTAAAATTCTGCTTTGATGTTCCAAAAATAACAATGTATGTGTAGTACTTACGCTTGATGGAATAGATTGGGTCACTAATACTTCTTGGTTTGGAGTGACAGCAGCTATTACGGGTGAATTTTTCTTGGCTTTCCATCGATTCTAACTTTATACAAGAATATAATAACAAAGTAGTGTAAACGTTAGATAATGTTTATGATTAATTATTGTGTCGGTAAAATTTCCCGCCGGTTGTCATAGAAACGCAGGTCGATCCTGCTGATCGTCAATGCGCCGTTTACCCAAGGGTTGCTGCTACCCTCCCGGTTACGAGATGATCCACTCCGCATTCCGCATCATTCCAAACTCTACCGCCCTCTTCGTACGTTAGTTTAGTTAAATTCGCTTCTCAATTTTACAATATCGCACTTAGACTAATGAACAGTGTAACTTATTTGCATGTGTTTCTGAAAAAGTGACATGTGAACTTTGCTGTGTTTTCTACTATCCTTCTACTTTTTTTTTTGAGTTTTAAAAAACTTCCATGTGAGTATCACCTGTTTTTCTCTTAAAAACTACCAAAGAACATAAGTAGTAACAACAGTTAGAGCAATATAAAAACGGTTTTTAACTAAAAGCTTTTAAAAAGCCTAGTTTTTATACAGCTGATATTTGGACTACCTTTTATAAATTAAAACATATACGTTTTTGAAACATTTACTTTTGCTGGGTTTATTGTAATAATTAACACAAAAAATCTATCGTTTAATTAGTAAGGTAGTAAATTTAAGGCTATTTATTTTATGACTGAATTTAATATTTATTATAAGCGCTAAATTGTGTTAACTTGTGAATTTTTTACGTACGAATCTTGCATTGTGTTTAATAATCTACTTTTTATTGGCACTTATGGAGAACGCTATTTTTACGACTGCTTTCGTAAATTGTTTATTTTTACGCGGTATGAAATATTTTATCGGTTTTATACTTCTATTAATAGATATTGATTGTTTAATTTTATTCTTTGGTAAATGTTTGCATTATACACTGTTTGAGTAATTTCATGCTTGATTGCTTTCGATGATGGCTAGGCTTCTTTGTGTTTAATTTTTTGACGAATGAAAGACCACGAGTTTTCTCGTATCAATTATGAACTTTTCTTTTAATTTTATTGCAGTTTTATAATATGCTATATATTTCTATTTTTACTGCTGAATGTCGAAGGAGTATTCTTGACTGGATGCTGCGTGTTGAAGGAATGTTTTATTTCTAATACAAAATGTTAGGTATTTGGTTATAGCCAGTTATTTTATTACCCAATTTGAAATTATTTCGTGGATTTTTTTGATGGAGTCGAATCCTAATACTCTTCATGAATAAAATGAAATGAAATGTGAAAATGAATTATCTACATTACTTATATATAGTTGAGAGTATTTTCTTCTAGTTAAATTATTATTAAAGTTGTTAGCCTTCTTTTGACAATTTTAATATGCTGGCATTGATCTGAAGACTACTGAAATGGAAACGCGCCATAGTTTGTAAAGTGAAACAGTTTTTCTTTGAGTAATAGTAAATTAAAAAGACTGAAATTATGTTTGATTATTCAAAAACTTCAATCATTCCTGTACTGCTAAAGATAATGAAATGGTATCTGTAAAATGTTTTTCAGATTCTTTTTGTAATACGTTGGTTATTTTTATGTTGTAAACATCATAAATCTGAAAACTTTGAGAAAACTGTCACGAAATTGGATGTACAATTCACATTTCCATAACGTGAAACTCATTCAAACAAGTTAGGATCCTCGCTTAGAATGTAAAACATTCATTCGCTTTTCATCACCATTATAAGTTTACAAAATATATAGTTGCTTTGCTGTTGATCGGATATTTAGGATAAATTAGGATTAAGCTGAGCAGAAAATCCAAATAATAATCGTAATTTTTCTTTTTCTCAATAAATTGTTATTCAATTTTTAATTTCATTACTTGTTGATTGATTTTAAACTATAACAAATTTATTTTTCTTCATTTTTCTATTTAGAGGTTGGTACTTCGGTTATGTCATATTATGAATGTAACGGTTAAGTACCAACTTGATTCCTTGAGAATAAAACGTCACTATAACACTTGAGAATCTAAAACATTTGAAAATAGCATTAAACGCTTAAAGAAAAATAATATATTTTAGTTGAAAAAATATAATTGTTTCTAATTAATAAGGTTGCAGAAATATTTCAGCCAAATTTTTGAAGTTTATTTATTATTATTATAAATGTTTCTGCTTTTTTAATAAAAGCTTCTTCAGTATGTCTAAAATAATAAATTAATTATAAAAGTTTATAAAAAAAATTAATTATAAAGTTAAGTTAATAATCATGTGTTTAAAAAATCATGCATTATTTATAAGTTCATTAATAAAAAAAGCTTACTATAATAAAATATAAATACTATATAACAGTTACACAAAGTCATAATTATTAGATTTTACAATACATTTTTATATATTAAACATACATATTTAAAGTACAAACAAACAATGATAATATTTTTATTTCCTTATATTAAATGTGAAAATGTTTACATATTTTGTGTCTTTCTTTTATTTATTAGGTTAAAATACATCTTATTTAAATTTAAAGTGTCTGTTTTATAATTGATTGCGTCTTTATTTTGTTGTATTTTTATCCTTTCTATTAATAGTCGTTTTTTAAAATTATAGGAGCATTAAAGTCAAAATCGTGTTTATAGGATATTGCATGCTCAGCTAAAAGTGTGTTAGTTGTGTTACATTTTTTTATATTGGTTTGAATTGAATTTTTGTGTTGGTTTAGTCTTTCTTTTAGATATTGTTTAGTTTGACCGATATATAATGCTTTACAATCTTTACAATTTAATATTAAATTCGAGCGTGTATTTTTTTCATTTGTCAAGTTAGTTTCATACTTTTTACTTTTAAACTTTTACTTTTCATTCAATTATTTACTTTATCATTTAACTTTAAAATTTAATTTTTCTTATTTTCTTGTTTATCTTCATTTTATCTTATAACTTTGCTTTTTGCCGTTTACATACTATATAATAAATTCTATTCCATTGTATTAATCTTTGTTTCCAATACTTCTTCTTTATTTGCATTTCTATCTTTTTAACTTTCTGTTGATCATTGACTTCTCTTTGCTTTCTTCAAAATATATTATTTTTCTTCTTCAAATTCTTAACCTTTTTCTTCAAAATTATATTATAAACTTTTCAAAGTTTACTTTCTCAAAATATTTTTTTCAAATCTAACTTTTCAACTAACTGACTTTTTCTCTTTCAAAAACTAACTTTCCTCCTCCCAACCTATACAGCTAACTGACTTAAATTTTCATAATTCTTTATTTGTCTAACCCCACTTCCCTACCTATAAATTCTAACTTTATTAAATCCTATTTTATTTATTCTTTTCGATCTTTTCTTCGTTTTCTTGCTGGGAATCCTTGCATTTTTTCTTGTTTTTTACTCTATTTTTAATTGCTTTGAACCATTCTTCATATCGTCCTTCCTTTTCTTTCGACTTCTTTCCTTTTCTTCATCTTGCTTTCTTTCTTTCTCTTTTGTCTTCTTTCTTTCTGTTTCTGGATTTCTTTTTGTTTTCTTTCTTTCACTTGTTGTTTTCTTTCCATTTCTTCCATTTTCTTCAATAATATTGTCACTGATATATTCTTCTTTGATTGTTTACTCTGCTGTTCAACTTTGTTCAAATTTGTATTCAGCCACCCTTGTCGTAATTGACTCTACATCAAATCCATAAGTTGTTCTTTCCAAAGTTTTCTCTAAAGAATCTCGTCTATATTCTCCTATACAGAGTATTTCTAAATTCATGCGACAAAATTCAGGAGGTGATTGCTCGTATGAAATTAAGATGGGTCTTTCCTATAACAAAATTTCCTCAGCCCATCCCTTTCCGAGATATCACCCTTAAAAGGTGAAAAAATATTCAACACTCTGTATATAAAATTTTTGTACGCTTTGTAAAAATTTAATTGGTTTTAATTATAAATTTCCCACAAAAAAAAGCATTTGGAAAGTTTTTTAGTTACCACCCCCTTGCTTAACAGTGTACTTTTGAACTCAATCTTTTTGTACTAGTAAATTTATCTTGAACGTTTGCATTTCAATTTATTTTCATTCATTTATTGATAAGCAAATTAGTTTTCTAAATTTCAATCTGCTTCAAATTTTATTTACTTGAGAAAAAACTTTACTTTTTTTTCCGTTTAATTATTTTACAAATTTGGTTTGCATTTTAACAGTGTACTAATTATGGTAACAATTTCATATTACTTTGAAAAAATTTGTTTTTGATTTAACCAAATAAATTTATTAAATAAAAACGTCTCTCTACGTTCTTGACGTGTCATTCATATTTTCATTGCACTTTAACACAAATTAATTTTAAGTTTACGTTATGTTGCGTTTCAATTTAATTCAAAATTTTTGATTTTTCACTAAAATCTAGCCACACCTTTTGGGTGCCATTTACTATATGCGGTGGTTTACGAATATATTTATATAATAACAAAATTAATTATAAATAGAGCAATAAGATTTAGCGATTTTTCAGGGTCAAAAATGATTTCATTTTAAATAACAATATTTTAATCAAACGGAAATATTTTTTATGTACAAATTAAATTTAATTAATTATTGTTAACAAATATGGATTGGCTTTTTAAAACTCTTAATTACAAATTAAATTGAATTTCATTTGTCATTTAAATGTAAACTTTTAATCTAAATTTTTATTCGTTCATTTCCTGTTTAAACATAATTTTGTTTATTTATTAAAAAAATAACTTTCCACTGCAATATGTTAATATACAGGGTCCGGCATTAGTACGTCGTTCTTTCCTAGCGGCTAGCCCATTGGAGATAAGTAAAAAAAAATTATACTAAACATAATTGGTTTAAAACATCACATCGTAAAATTATTTTTAACGATACAGGGTGTTCCATTTTACGGGATGCCAAAGAATATGTTTTTTAATAGAACACCCTTTATCTTTTAAGGTGTTCTGGGGTAGTTTGTCAACCTCTATATACCCAATTTAATTATTTTTTGATTTGCTGCCAGTGTTGCCAACTTATAATTGATTTTCTGAAAAATTTTCCGTAAACAGGCTGCACTTTAAAAAATCAGAGCGAATTTGTTTTGAAAATTTAATAAAGTAATTTTAGCACCGACGTTAGACCCGATGAAGGTCAATATTTTAATAATTAGAAATTTAGATTGTGCGCTACGGGGTGTTCTAAAAAAATTCAAATTTCTTAAAACTCAAAAGGTCACAACTCATTATTTTTAAATGACATGACATGACATTTGTTTTAGTTTGCTATAAAATTTTTTTTTCTCTTTGATTTTTACTGAAAGTGCCCTATGCCTAAACTTTTTTACATCGAAGATGGCCGGCGTCAAATGTTGAAGAGAGTGGAAAGGTCCTTTCAGCAGTGAATCAATTGGTGCTTCAATGAAAATGAAAGACATTTGGAACACTATTAAATATCTCCAAAACTATGGGGTTTAGCTATAGGTTACCTTCAGTAAAAATTATAGAGGAAAAAATGCTATCTTATAGCGAAATAAAACAGGCTTTATTTACCTATCTCTAAAGTGCTAGCCGCTAGGAAAGAACGACGCACTAATGCAGGGCTCTTTATAGTATTTTAGATATATCTGTGCATATTCTCCAATAGAAGTTACTTTTCGATTATTTAAAGATTTTGACATTGATGATAATGTTGAATTCTTTAATAGTTCTGTACTCTATGTATTTGATATTCATGCACCAACTCGTACATTTATAATCAAAAAACAATATCAACTATACATAACTCCAGTCGTCAAACTAATGATCAAGGAACGTAATTTACTCTACAAGAAATATAAAAACTCAAAATCTCAAATCCATTTCATGAAATATAGAAGCATGAAAAACTTTGTAAATTCTGCTATTAAAGCTGAAAAACAAGCATTTCACGTCAACAAAGTCAGTCAAAAATAATCCTAGAAAATTATGATCCTTCTTCAGCAAAAATTTGGTTCATACAAAAAAGCGTAACACCTGATGTTACTGATCCCAATATTATTAATAGACCTTTATAAACTCACTACCGATAAAAGAATATACCAACTGATTTTATTAATCAATTTGATTCGAATTTGTATTATAAAATCGAAGCAAAACTTGCGTTTAAACATATTAGCACCGAACAAGTCCTAAACATTATCAACTGTTAGATTATCAACTCCCTTAAAACATATGATGATGTCTCAATGTTAGATCTAATGAGCAAAGAATGTCCTGATATTAGTACACATATTTTGAATTTTCCCTGGACACTAATACATTCTCGTCAATATGGAAAACTGCATATATCGCATCTGTTGCAAAAATAAATAATGCCAATGAACACAAACATTTAAGGCCCATCTCTCTTTTATCGGTTTTAAGTAAGGTACTAGAAACGTGGATTCATTGTCAAACTTACGAGTTTGTTGAACAAAATAATATACTTCCTTCTTGTCAGTCTGGATTTAATTAAAGTAATCGTAGCACCAACACGGTGCTTCTAATGATCAGAAATGATATAACTGAGGCTTGGGATAATGGCCAGGTTACCTTGTTTATAGCACTTAATTATTCTAATGATTTTGATGTGTTGAATTGAAAATTATTATTGGCTAAGTTACATTATTATGGTTTTTCATCGGATGCAGTTTAGTGGTTCCCTTCCTACTTATATGATAGAAAACAATGTGTTAAATTAAAATGAAACAATACTACTTTATATTCTGACTAGATTAAAAGCCGGTTTACAGACCGGCGGACGACTTAATTGAGAACCTATATAGCAATATTAATAAAAATATCCTACTAAAACTTTTGAGGGTTTTTTACGACTACACCTTTGAGGTATTTTTGAAAAAATTTTGTCATGTATATTTGGAACCGTCTTGGTCAGCCCGTCATTTTCAGGTATCACTCGATGGGTGGGTATTAGACGTTGTTTGGCCTGGGGCATGCCCAATAAATCTAGCTATCACAGCTTGAGGTCAGGCACACCCCCACGGTGTGTATAAAAGGAGAACACCAGGAGAATTAACACTATTTTTTGAAAAAATTTTGTCATGCATATTTGAAATGTCTTGGTCAGGCCGTCATTTTAAGGTATCACTCGATGGGTGGTCGTATTTAAAAAACAGCCCCCGACTCCACCTACATGAGTGGGGAAAAGTGTTTTATTAGACGTCGTTTAGCCCGGACATGCCCAAGAAATCTACCTGTCACAACTGGAGGTCAGGCACACCCCACGGTGTGTATAGAAGGAGAACACCAGGAGAATTAACTCAATTATTTATAATGATAAGGATTTTTGAAAAACATTTGTCATGCATGTTTGAAACGGTCTTGGTCAGCCCCACTCGATGGGTGGTCGTGTTTAAAAAACAAGCACCCCTCCAGGCCCCACCCACAGGAGTAAAGAAAAGTGTTTTTTTATTAGACGTCGTTTGGCCCGGGGCATGCCCAAGAAATCTACCTATCACAACTGGAGGTCAGGCACACCCCCACGGTGTGTATAGAAGGAGAACACCAGGAGAATTAACTCAATTCTTAAGTGAAATGTGTGTCTAACGACATCTTCTGTAAAACAGGGACACGTATGAATAGTAACAAATTAAGCAATTCCAACAGATAACTGTAACGACGGTAAATGTATTGTAATTGCACATCGTTATCTAAGTGATAATTTTTACAGATCGCGAAGAACGTCGCTTAAGAGTTTTCATCACAAGAGACAGACTCGATCAGTCGCAAATAATTGGATGAGAGGTGTTGGACTCAGAATGTCAATGTCATCTGTTTATTGCCGGATAAGATCTTATGGGTTGCGTTCATATCGTTCGTTTTAATATCTTTTTCTTACACCAGTTCACCGTCTACACAGACTTGAGTGGAGCAATGAAAGAGTTAATTGGGCGCAAGAATGTTTGTTGTGTCTCTTGGCATTGCATAGTTTGTTTTCAATTATTAATATGGATGTTTTAGTCAATCATTATGGTGTACCACAGGGCAGCATCTTTTTATTATATTTACTACTGATTTTGTTAACTGCCTCACTGAGAATTGTAAGATAAGTGAGTATGCTAATGACACGCTATCATCTTCTCCAAATAATATTTCTAGTACTATTTGTAAACTAAATGTAAATCTTGATGCCCTATTTTAAAAGGTCATGTAATAAAGGTTTGACATTAAATAGTCAAAACATATAGGGTTGTGTGTTGGAACCGAAATTAATCGAAGTAAATGTCAAAGTGGATATGAATCTATAATAATAATTAATAACAATATTGTTAAATTTGATAAGAAAATTAAAATTTTAGGTTTCACGGTAGATGAAAGCCTAACGTTTGGAGAACACATTTCGGTTAAATGCGGGTTTTGTTATGCCAAATTGGAATTATTGAATCAATTTAGAAATTTATTTATCCATCAGATATAAAATTCAACATTACCAATTCATTAGTACTTAGCATCATAGATTACGGAATATATAACTATCTAACAAATATACTTAAAACAGATTGCAAATAATTCAGCACAGATGTTTAAAATTTTCATATTATATTTTTAAATTTTCTCATGTAACTCCCTTCTATAATAAATTCAAAATTATAAAAAAAGTTTTCAACTTTGTTATATAAAGTTATAACTAACAAAACGTCAAGATATTTGAACGACCTCATAAATTTTATACCACGTGAACAGAATACCTTAATACAAGGCCGAAAAGTGTAAGGCGTGGTTTGAGTATCAAGTAGGAGGAATAGTAGTAGGAAGGAAAAAGATATGGGTTTTAGCATACGCGGATGACATTGTGGCAATAGCGAGAAATGAAGAAGAGATGAGAGGAGATTTGGGGTTGGAGGGAATGGCAAGAGCTGGAGAAAATACAGGAGAAATACTGGAGGTGGACGTTAGGACTAGAGAAGAAGACACCGGGGTATATAGTAGAAGAAGAGCTAGAAATAGAAAAATAAGGATACAAGCAGGAAGAATTGCAGTAAGGTATAAAGAAAAATGGGAAGTAGGAAGGAAAATGAAATACTATATGAATGTTGGAAAGAGATCGAGGCACAGAAGGTAAAATATGGGGAAGAAGAAAGAAGACAATACTATGAAAGAGTAGGATACTCGAGAGAATAGATAAAAAGATTAAGAGTGGAGGGGGGAGAAAGATGGAAGAGGAAATAATTGCAAAAGATAAAGATACTCAGAAGCAGGAAAGAAGGGCAAAAATAAAGGAAGGAAAATATAACGAGAAATACATAAAAATCATGACAGACAAGACACCAAGGTACATAACAGAAGGGAAAGGAATGAATGAAATAAGAATGATTGCAAGGTTCAGAATAGGTAGTGAAGAAAATGAAAATAAATATTGGATGAGTGATGAGGAGAGATTATGCAGGTTGTGTGGGGATGAATGGGAAAATATAATACATATGAAAGAGGGATGCAGGGAAACAAGACACGAGAAAAAGGAATGGAAGTTACTACTAGGAGAGAAAGGGGAAGGAAAACAATGGATGAGGGAAGTGTTGAAGAGGAGGAAAGTGATGGAGGAGAGGAAAAGAAAAATACTGAAAGCGTAGAGAAGAGAGGGATGGGAGGTTGAAGAGGGAAACAGGAATTAGTTATTCAAAGAGGTGGACTTTAGGATTAGATAATAAAAGACCAGGATACCTAATAATTTAAACAGGAAATAGAGCATTGAAACTGAAGGAAAAGATGGAAAACAGAAAAGAGAATAAAATGCTGTACATATGTTAGAAAGAGATAGAGGAACAAAAAGTGAAATAAGGTAAGGAAGATAGGAAAGCATATTATCAAAGAGGAGGATACGCTAGAAAAAAAATAAAAATAGCTAAGAGGTGAAGGAAGAAAGATGAAAGAAGAGATAGTAAAAAAAGACAAACATAACCAGGTACAAGAGAGAAGAACGAAGATTAGACAAGGAAGATACAACGACAAATACAACGATTTAATAATGGATGGAATCAAATATGGATAAAAGAAAATGATTGTTAAGGTTTTTTAGTTAAATTTCGTATTTAGTTTTACGTTTAAAAGTTTGTGAAAGAACCGAATTACTTTGTTATTTTAAAAGACCAATAAATTTGATTTGGTTTGAGTATTAAGCTGCCATATTTTATAATAATTATCACACATAATTGTTGTTGTTTGTTTACAATTTCATTCAGAACTTGATAACAATGCCAAAAGTATGTCAACATCAACATTTTATCCAATTAAGTAATTTTGAACGTGGCTGTATTATTGGTATGAGAAAGGCCGTCGTGTAAATCTAAATGTTTTATCGGTATTGAGATGTTGATCGAAATGGTTCGAGGAAGGGGTTTCAACATCGTCGCCGGGGATCTGGACATCCTCGGAAAACTACAGATCGCGAAGAACGTCGCTTAAGAGTTTTGGACACAAGAGACTGACTCGATCAATTAGAAATGATTGGATGAGATGTGTAGGACTCAGAATGTCAATGTCATCTGTTTATCGCCGAATAATATCTTATGGGTTGCGTTCATATCGTCCATTTTAATATCTTTCTCTTACACAGTTACACAGACTTGAGTAGAGCAATGAAAGAGTTAATTGGGCGCAAGAATAGCATAAAATTGTGTTTAGTGACGAGTCCTGATTTTGCTTGTTGGCCCACAATAGTCGTAGTTGGGTCCGACGGATAAGTAAAAATCCAACATTTCTTATGGAAAGCAACACAGGCCTCACTCAAGGAGTTATGATATGGGGCAGAATATTTTATGGTAGCAGATCACCCTTAGTCTTTATTAACGGCAACCTAAACGCAGCTGGTTACATTGCTAATGTGCTACAACCCGTTGGGCTTCAATATTTTCAGGGGCTGCAAAATCTCATTTTCCAGCAGGACAATACCCGCCCTTATACGGCAAGGGCTACAACACGGTTTTTGGAAGAAGATAACATTGCCGTTCTTCCATGGCCTGCTTGGTCGCCCGTTCAACATGTATGGGATATAATCGGTAGGCGACTGGGTAGTTTACCATACCCTCCATACAACTTACACGATTTCCAGCTACGGATTCAAGAAGCTTGGGATGATCTGCTATAGATCACTTGATTGATAGCATTCCAAGCTGTCTAAATGAGTGCATTACAAGTCGTGGCGGAGCAACTAATTATTGAAAAATCTTTTTAAGCTTTTGTTCTTTTGTTTTTAGATTTAAATCATTACTTTGTTTCATGAAAATAAACGTTTCCTAAAAATTTCAATAAGATCGTTCAACAAGTTGCAATTTTTCGTTCATCACAATTCACCTTGAAATTTTCAACCAATTAACGTTTTACCAATATAATTGAAACACATCGTATTCAGTGCGCGCCAAGTCAGCGTTTTAAACCACACTAACCTGCAACTACTGCACACCTACCATCAAGAAGTTGCTTTTAATTTACGAATACTTTGTGTATTTTTCACGACAAAATTACCTATAATAACAAAATAGTTCATCCACTAAATTTAATTAACCAGTATTTTTAATATTCTTAACCTTTTTGTGAATTTCAAAATGAACCACTATGATCCACTTTTTTAGAGAACCACATATATCTATATGAAATGTGCAAGTTTCTGAATTATTTACTCCATGCTAAAATTGTCTTGGCGGAGAAGTTCAATGATGAATATTTACATAACATTAGAAATGATTCAAGATCGTTGAGCATTAATTTGTACGTAAATACTAGCGCACCAAGTTAAATTGAATATGGAGTATTATCCTAGGTATTATTTTATTAGTGCGAACGTGGAAGTTATGTACCTGGTTTTCACACCTAAACAATCAGAAATCTATTATAATTAATGAATATTCCATTTGATTTTATTCTAACTTTTTTTAATTGCAAAATGATTTTTTCTTAATAAAAAACATCACTTGAACCTAAACTATAGTGAAACCTTTAGGTCATTGAGACTAATTTGATTTAACGTTTGTTCTAAATACTAGAACACTGCATACACTTGAACAACATTATATAATTTAATTTAGTGTGGTTTATAGTGTTCTAAAGCACATCCTGTAACAACCTCTTGGAATTACAATAAATCCCTTAATTTATAAATCCGTTCTGTTATATGTGTTTCGTGTTACCACTTTTACTGTTTGGGGGTTTTACGTGTCGTTGCCTGTAAAAGGTAAATTTGACTTTATACTTTGTTTGAGATTATTGCACTATCCTAATAAACTTTATATTTATAGCTTACAAAAATTGCTTTGGGTTTAAAATTGGAACAACTTTGTTGAAAAGTAAATATATGTGTTAGATGTTCGTTATAACTATATATCGAGAACCATTATTATATTTGTCATTATAGAACTTTAAAACGATTGGAATTTGTTTGTAAGTTTAATATGAAATGTATGACCCCTTTTACAACAAATTTTAATCGAACCAGACAGATAATTATAATAAATTTGATTCAATGTTTTGATAGTAGTAATTTATTTCAGTTTATTTCAGGGACCTTCCACAAGAAAATTTATAGGTCAAGTCGACTTAGTGTTTTTTTTGGTGTCCCTCCTCGAAGAAGAACCAATCATTTAAATAAATCATTTCTATTTCATTAACAATCATCTAAGTGTATTCCCTTGGACAACTGGTATATTACAAGATATTTTTCCACGAGTTGCGTTACGTGCCTATTCTGTAAATGTTATCATTATCGTGTTGCTAACAATCACCTGAACAATAATTGTCGGTAAATTCCTATTTTGTAATGTCTGTCGTTATTTTAAACAAACCAGCTTCGATTTTAGGATGAATAGTACATATTTTCGTATAATACTGTCACCTATAACCTAAGTTTTGTCTTTGATAGACACATATTAGTTATTAAAAACTTTGTTTGCTTGTCATTGTTGATAGGATTTTAGTAGAACATAAAAAATGATTTATTGTGTTAGCTTAACTATTGAAAGGCGGAACTCCGCCGAAACCACCCGATAACAATATACAACTTTTTTAGAAGAATTAGAAAACAACGCGGTTTTTCCGTACAAATAAATATAATCTCGATTCTCAAGAAACTTGATATTTAAAAAAAAACTAGGAACATTTAACTAAAAAAATAAATAGTGATGGGGGTCCTTGATGAAATAGAACTAATTCATTTAAATCATTGGTTCTTCTTTGAGTAGGGGCACCAAAAAAACCACTAACTAAGTCGACTTTTCCTTTAAAGTTTTCTAAAATTTTCTTCTGGAAAGCCCTTAAAATAAACACAAAGAAATTAGGTAACTATGAACACATTGAATCCAAATTATTATTATTATCTGACTCAAATTTGCTGACCCCTTTGGTCGATTCATGTGGTAAATTTCGTATCAAACTCACAAACAAATTCAAAACGATCACAAGGCATTGCTAAATGACTTTCGTTCACCAACAATCCAATACTAGTAAGTTTACCGTCCATGAACAATAATAAAATTTACAGAATAGGTTTTGTCGGATTAATCGTTTATGGCCGGTTGCACCAACACATTTATTTATGGATTTTGTAACTTAATTTTAATTTTAATTTTGTAATTTTATGATGCTTAATTATTTATTTAAATCAAACTATTGGAAATCGATGGGTTGGGAAAAACGGGTCTATCCGTTGGCCAACACGGTCTCCAGATTTTAATCCATTAAATTTTTACTTTTGGGATCATGCGAAAACTCTGGTTTATCAGCAAGGGACTATAAGAGAAGAACTTATTGGAAGGATAGAACAGTTATTTGCCTAAATCAGGACTAATCTCGAAAATTATAATTGAGAGGAGCAACTTAATCGAAGAATTGAAACGTGCATAGCTGTTGGTGGGGGGGCACGTTGAGAATCTTGTTACTTAATTTTATTGGGTCGTTAATAAAAGTTGAGTTTGTTAATCCATTGTAAATTGCTATCCTAGGTTTTCTCTTATTGTTTCGACCTATTAAGTTAATTTTAAGTACAAAAACATCAAAAACTTTAAAGCGCAATATATCAAAAAGAAAGCCCTATATAAAAAAACTTCGGAGAATCATTTGATGTTATCATTAATTAATGTCTAAGAATGGAAGAAAAACGTATGCAAAATGATTTTTTTCTTAATAAAAACATCACTTGAACATAAACTATAGTGAAACCTTTAAGTCATTAAGACTAATTTGATTTAATGTTTGTTCTAAATACTAGAACACTGCATACACTTGAACAACATTATATAATTTAATTTAGTGTGGTTTATAGTGTTCTAAAGCACATCCTGTAACAACCTCTTGGAATTAGAATAAATCCCTTAATTTATAAATCCGTTCTGTTATATGTGTTTCGTGTTACCACTTTTACTGTTTGGGGTTTTACGTGTCGTTGCCTGTAAAAGGTAAATTTGACTTTATACTTTGTTTGAGATTATTGCACTATCCTAATAAACTTTATGTTTATAGCTTATAAGAATTGCTTTGGGTTTAAAATTGTAACAACTTTGTTGAAAAGTAAATATATGTGTTAGATGTTTGTTATAACCATATATAGAGAACTATTATTATATTTGTCTTTATAGAACTTTATTGATGCAGTTGCTTCTGTAAATAACAAAATTTGTTTCAAATGTTTCAATTTATACAGAGTTTGTTTTAATACAATCTAAATTTGTAAATTAATGATTTGAAATAATGAGAAACAAAAATATTACATATTGTTTTTACATTCTTATTTAAAGTATTTAATAAATCATTAAGATAATGATACATTTTTGACAGTTAGTAATTGCTTTAATTTTGTAAAACTTAGTTGACTTTATACATATGAAGTCTTAATTTTGTAAAACGTCCGCATCCATGTTTATTCAAATTTAATTACACTTACCATTACCGATACCTACCTGCACGTATTGACGTAAATTTCGCTAACAAAACCAAGCGTCAATCAAAAATTTAAATTATTCAGTATTCATTCATGTGTTAAAAGCGTTCTGTGTTTTCAACTCCTTTTGTACTTATGTATGAAAAAAAGTTATACAAAGAACATGCATAAATTGCGGAGATTCTTAAATGAACAATTATCATAAGATCTCTTAATGAAAGAATATAATTGTACTATTGTACAGCGGCCGCATAGAAAATTTCGAGTTTTAAATATAAATGGGTTCAGCGAATCCTTCATCATTTGAAAATATGAAATTTTCAAAAGATCTTAAAAACTTTATTAAGAACTGTATATACTAAGTATGAATATTTATTAGTTTCTAAAATAAAAAAGTTACACAAAAAAATTCGTATTTCAAAGTTTCTGTGTTTATAAAATATTCAGACAAAGATCTTATTAAGGTCAGGTGATAACGCAACCTAGCTTTTTTTAAAGTGAGAGTCTTTATGTTTGTTGTCAACTGTTGTTATCACAAACACATGAAATTCCTTTTAATATTTTGAACAAGCAATCCACCTTTTAAGTAAACTCAAGTCGATTTATTATATCTTTTTATGCATTTCAGAACGTTGGTTGCTTGAAATATTTGATAATTTCCGATTCGAAAATAAAAGCTCTATTTATAGTTTCCCTCATTCGATTGGTCAATAATCCGATTACAATGTTTAAAATTATTTTTAAAATAGATTTATTTGCAAAACATATTTTGTAATAAGATAACCATAAATAAAATGACGGCGATCAAAAATAGAGGTGCAGGGGTTTTAATTTTGTTCTTCACAGCGTTAAAGATGGAAAAAGGAAAGTAACAATTACAAAGTAGCTTAGCAGAATTTGATAAAAAGAAATTGCCTCTTTTAGACGTTAGAAATTGAACCTTTTATTTCATAACACGAAAATGTTCTTATAAAAATTGAAGAGCTTCTCTAAAAATTTATAATCATCAAAATATATATTTTTTTTGTAAAGGATTCTCTTTGACGACATAAAAATATGTCGTTTTGAATGTGCAGCGTAATGAAATTCTCGTGGTTTAATCTGAACCGAAATTGATACCTAAAGTTGCATGTTCAGCTGCAAATCTGATGAAGCTCTCTAATATGTAAGACAGTAATGTTCTCTGACGTTAGCAGAAAGTTCTTCCTAAAACAAACAAATAGTGAGATAGGTTTTACAAGGATTTTGACCGTCGACGAAGTTTTTACGAACGCTTTGTTATATTTTTCGTTTACGTAAGAAAATTACTTTTGACGGTATTGGTGGAAAAAATCAGAGTTTGCTATAAATTTTGAACTTTTCCTTTAAAAGTCTTGGATTTAAAAGTAAAATTTATTTCAAGAGGAACATAATTTTATATTACAAATTCTTGGAAGCACTTATTTTCTTAGTGTCTCTACTATTTATTGTACTTAACCGTCATTACGTTGTTATACTTAATAATGTTTAATGCAAATCACTTTCATCTTAAAGGGAAGCTGAAAAAGCTTGCAACTCAAGAGCAATATATGCGAAAATAAAGGAAGGCGTAAATCATCCATCCAATTATTTTATAAGTAGGACAAAATGATTACTTGCGTAAAAGGAAGTAAAATTGATGTTTCTAGCTACCCTATAAAGTCATAAACATACAAGGTTCTACAATACAAAAAATAAATGTAATATCAAAAATTTATGTAATTGCTCCTTACACGCAATATAAAAATCATTTTATTGCAGATAGAATTTTATATTATACTTTTTTTTTGTATATCCATTTTGAACTTTTGCTTTTTAGTAAAGTTTTATTAAAAATAGTTTTAATTAATTTAGGAAAAATGTTAGTATTTATTTTTGTAAAGTTTGGTTTTCTATCATGTTTGACGACATATTCTCTTCTACAAAAGTAACACAAGGTATAGGTAATACTTTTTGAGATAATCTAATTGACATATTTTTGAGATATCTTTTCACATGTATGTACAAAAACAGATGGTAAAAACCAAGATTAACTGTTATTTGCGCCGTTTGTGTTTTGTGTTCGAGGAATTTTCCGACAAATTAATTACACGTTTGTTTGCGCTAGTATTTCATTATTAGAGTTAAATGTTAAATCGGTTATTTAGACATAATTTGGGAAGTAATCGGGATTGCGACGATAATTTTCTTTTACTATATTCCTTTCGGCCCACTGGCGACAATGTCTGAATTTTATTTACTTTATGGGTAATTTTACTCTGATTTACTCTAATTGTGCCTTTGACGTAGAAGTTCACTTCTAGTTCTAAATGGGTAACATCTGATTAAGTACCATTATTAATTAATTGGTAACGGAAATAAACCCCATAAAAAGTTCTTAATATTCTCTGAAGATTTTTTAACAAGCGTCTTCTACATTGTAAGTAACATTACTTATTGTAATCATTGTGGATTTAATCACCATGTAATCGTTGTGGATTTTATCGCCATCCTGCCACGTTTTCACGTATGATTGGAATGAATAAATACCAGGCAATTCATTTAATTATGGTTGCTTAATTGGGAAATAATATCAACATTACATCGGAAGGTCTTTGCTATCTACCTGCTTTTTGGAACCGGCTACTACTTGTCTATTCAAGGTGTCGATAAAACTAAAATAAACTGGTTGACCCCTAAACTTATCTATATATCTAACCGATTACATATTTGTTACTGCTTCTCTCTTCTAACCAGTCTCTATACTACTTATTCGTCCGTTTTGGAAATATTTTATTTAAAACGAGATTGCGTTTGTATTCCGACATGAATTTATCTGCATAATTCTTGCGCTTTATATTTGATGGATGTGATTTGAAATATCTTCCGAAAATTAGTTAGTAGCCTTTTGTTACTGTTCGATTTATTGTCGATTACCGGTACGCAACTTGTTTTATATTTAACGCCAATAAAGTAACTCTTATTTGTGTCTAGTTTCTACACGCATTTGTTGTGTATTGTATATGTATTTTGTGTCCATATATGGTCTAGTCGTTTTACAAAAATTGTATCTCTACAGTTTAAGGGTTTGTTTTTGTGTCTTGAGTTCCTATTTATTACGTTTGGCTAAGTGGCGCCTGTGTGTGAAAGTCTTCGACTTAATTACTACCGAATACACCCACGATCTCTCTTCGACTGGTGGAGCTGCGGGCCAGGTTTTTGACACTGCCGTTTAATTAAATATTTTGGTAACAATAAACCGTAACAGAATATATTTAATATTAAATTCGCGTTTGTACTATAAATAAAACTGTTCTTGAATTACGTACTCGGCCCTTGTCCAATTATATTTTTCTTGGGGAAACTATATTTCTGTCAGATACTATAGTCTGTATACTATTGGCGCGGAGTAATAAACCTGTCAGAATTATCGAATCTCCCGTATTGCAGTGGCGTAGGTACCTGATACGTTTGAAAAATCATATTTTTAGTAGGTAAATATATTATAATAGTAAAATCTACCTTGATATGAATTATTATGTGGTTATATGTTATGTATTTTATTTGTATAGTAGATCACATTACAAATTTTACTTCTTACGTATTATATACCATTATTTTTGTATCTTGGTATAATACCCACATCTACGACTATGATTCTCGTTTCGTCAGTACCTGGGCTGATGGCAACGTGTTTACACAGATTAAACCATTGTTCTCAGACCCTAGATGGGTCGATATGCTGCAAGAGCGGCACAATGATCGTATTTTGGTTAGAATTTATTGGTTTTACTTAACCGTAGAAGTACCGCTTTTACAAGAAAATAAAGATTTATTTCAAGCAATTATGATTTATTACTCCGCGCCAATAGTATACAGACTATAGCGTATTTATCTGTGATACGATCTGCATTCTTTATATGACCTATTGTTAACCATATTGTTGGTTATTATCTACGATTATATCTATATTTTGTGTCTGTAAAATTATATGTTTCTTTTGCTAACAGTTTGTAGGTAGCGCCTGCGTCTCGGAAGCACTTTTTTTATAACTTCTGCACCTTTAAGCTACTCGTAAGTTCACCGAATAAGCTTTTTTTACGACAAGAAACAGTAGCTACTCCCTTTAAAGGCTCAAGCGTAAGAGATTCCGCGACAATTTGCGCCATAATACGCACTCCAACTAAACATTACTATCTTGAACGTACTAGCCTAGAACCAGCAATGCTAACCATTTTACCTTGATTTAATTAAATGAAAAGGTACCAAAACAAATTTACCCGTTACACTGCGTGATTTGACGTTGATTATGAGCGTGAGTGTATGTTCTGTTAAGGGTTTGTTATATTTTAATTGTAACAATTCCAGTAGTTTTTAGTCATACTTTATCTATTGATATTCAAGATGGCGTTGTTCTACAATAGCACACCACTGGAAATTGGAAATTGTCACCTGTCATGTGCAACGACCATCGCAATCCCACAATTATGTTGCGTATTTTGCTTACCGACAATATATATTTGCTTGCGCCATCTTGTACAGCTTTAAAAGGTGGCGATGAAAAAGTATTTTTAATTTACTTATATCTGCTAAAATGAAACAATAATTAAATATAAAATTATACCAAAAATTGTTTTTCTGGCCCTTTAACCCTGTGTAGGTTTTGTTTTGCTTTACAACTATTTGCCTTTTTCTTCTGTTTCTAGTTTCCAATTTCTATATCGTAGCTTCCAGAGATCATTCATTACATCGTCCTTCCATCTTTTCTTAGGTCTGCTCCTAGGTTTGGCTTTGCGGGGTTTTTAGTCAGTTATCCTTCTTGTTGGTCTTTCCATCTCCTTTCTTTGTATGTGGGTTAGATTTTACAAATCTCACTATATCCTTATCATCAATTAGATTATTTAGCTAATGGTTTTCCCTGTTTCTTCTGGGTCCTATATTGGGCCCCAGTATTCTTCTTTCAAATATTTTTAATCAGTTTTCGTCTGTTTGTGTGAAGGTCCATGTTTCAGATGCATATGTACTTATCAGTTGTGATAAAAGTAGTTTTCGGTAGATACAGTGTGATCCACTTGAAAGCGCAACACTATCAACGCTCCGATTTTGCTGAATATATTGAACCGATCCAAACCATATCCCAAAGAAAAGATAAAGAAATTTAAATTTGTTTTTTCTTTAGAAAATGCTACGTACGTTGTTCTATGCCAAAAAAATGATATGGAAAACTGAAATATATAATTCAAATGTGAGTCAAGAAGTTCCCATTCTTTCAGTTCTAGGTATAGGTGAAGCAATGTACTTATTATGTTTAAAGTTATTCTTTTCACCTCGACTCCAAAAGTAGATACCTTTCCTATCCCTATCGTACAGCAAATATTACTCGACAAATACCTGGGAAAAACAGTATACGAGTGTGCATATGCATTGTAAAAGTAATGCGCATGATTTTATTGTGGCATAACTATCCATAAGGACTGAATTGTACGGCCACAGTCCGGAAGATGGTACAAGGCGTTCAAAGAGGTCTAGGAGAAGATTTCCGACGAACTCCGTTCTGGACGCTCATCAACGGTCAGAACCAATCAAAATGTGAATCGTGTGCGCAAAGTTTTGCATTCGACTATCAATTGAGTATTCTAAACATGTGCATATTTGTTGTACATGGGATAGTGAGCAGAAAGAACTTTAAGTTTTGCGTTGTTAAGAATTGTTGGATTTGATTGGAAATTAGTTATCTTAGCTCTGGTGTAACCGGAGACGAATTTTGGATATTTGAGCATGACCTTGAAACGAAAAGGCAGAACAGCAAAACGATGCTCATTGTCTTTTTGCAGTAGTGTTCGTTTACACGTAAAATATGATTTTCTACATTTACGCTTAAAGAATATGTCAACAATGTAGATAATGTAAACAATGTCAACAATGTAGAAAATACAGAAGTACAGATTATGTTCCGTTTTCCTTTATTGTTTGCGTAAAATTTATGTGTTAAAGTGGATTAACTTGTTTATCTGTTTTTTTGTATTGTGCTATAAATAATCAAAATTGTTTACATCTAAACAATTATCACATCACTGTTTTTTTACGTTCGTGGAATCGCCAAGTTTGACTTCGTACCGCAGAGAAGAACTGTCAACTCAGTAAAAACACGGTCAGGCTCCACCATGACAATGCCTCCAGTGACACGGCCCTCAACGTTACCTGACCCGGAGCAACACCCCGATGATCGCCACAGTCCAAATTTGGTTCCGTATGGCTTATTTTTGTTTTCCCTACTGAAAAGAGTCTTAAAACGAAAACATTGGAAGTCTGTGGACAAGTTCCAAAATAATGTTACAACTTTGATAAGAAACATTCCCGTTGAGTGTACTTTTCAAGCATGGTAAACACGTCTCCGCAAGAGTATTAATGATGGAGGAGAGTATTTACAAAAATTTCACGATCAATAAATCTATTTTCTCAGCAAATGCGCATTACTTTTTATAATAGACATTGTAATTATTAACTTGTTTACCGCGTACATTTATTATTACTTTCGATTTTATCTGGGGATTTGTTATTAACATTTTAGCATATTAATTTTTCAATGGTTTATGGTTTGCGAATATCGATTATTCCACCCCCAATCAGATTGTTTTCTCTAAGACAAGAAGTTTTGGAAAGAAAAAAACTACATTGCTGGAGTTGTAAGTATTTGTACGTAATATGGAAATTACGAAGAGAATACAAATTTTTTGTTGATTATTTGTAATATCTGAATGCACAGGATGACTTTTTTAAAACTTAAAATCGCTATATAATTTTAAACAAAAACGAATTTGATGAAAAACTAAAACACGTCAATTTTAATATTGAGGAGGACGATTTTTGACGTATTAATTACACTTGTGGAATCACTCCTAGCCCTCATAAAGTACGCTTAGGAATTTCTAAATGGCATGACTTGTGATACGTCATTTTTTATTAAATTTAATATGGATTTCAGTGGTGTGCTTAGTTTTCAATAATTTTAGACCAAAAATTCGAATTAAGAACCGACAGTGTCCGCTTCAATAAAACCAAGACCCATTGCAAAGCAAATGGTAACGGTTGACGCTTGCAGAAGCTCTTTTGAGGTTTTAATTAATATTGTGCATTCGGGTTGTTGTTAACAACTCTTTTGAATAATAGTATTTTAACGTTTGTTTGACTTATTTTGATTAAGACGGATCGTGCCTACATCTATCAAAACTATTTCCAAATTATTATTTTGTCAACGATGACGTACACAACCGCGGAACGTGCGGAAATTATCTTCTCTTGTGATATGAAAAATCGCTCTCCACTAAGAACTGCGATCACTTTCACATCACACATCCTGGTCGAAATACAAGTCACGCCTATGTGCTTTAGTTGGTTGCCAATTCGAGACAACGGTTTTTGTTGCTAACAGACAAACACATCAGCCAAGGATCCTAGATGAACTTGCTAATATTGAATTACTTGGAAAGTTTGCCATAAATTCTACAATGTCAACTCGTCAGGCAGCTGCTGAAACATAATTATCTCAAAGAAGAGCATTAAAACATCACAAGTTGTGTACATACAAAATCAACATTGTTCAAGAACTTGAAGACGATGTTCCAGACGAATTACTTGTTTTAGCGATGAATGTACATTTTATTTAAATAGGCATGTTAATAAACAAAATTGTCGGTATTGAAAACGATGTGAATCCCCACATTTTCTAGAATAACATACTTAATAACCACAAAATTTCAACGTTTGACAGAAATTTAGAAATCTAATCATCGTTCTGTTGGGCGGCAACTAGACGGTGAATGTTATTTTGTACTGTTGGAAAATGTTATCGATCCGAATGTTAAAGGGTTTGAAAATCAAAAAGTAGTGGATGGAAATAATTTTAAACGAAGATTTACTTTATTTCCAACAAGATGAAACACTTCCTCATTCCATTTGATCAGTTAGATGATGGTTAGATGACTGATTTCCAAATCAATGAATTGGCTGAAGAGGGCCAATTGAATGACCCCACCTAATTTAAGACCCTCAGATAATAGGTCGTTTTCAAAACGATACAGTATCGGTTCGCTTAGCTATTGAAACACGTGTCCGAGTAAAGTTTTTGGTGCAGGTTTAAAAACTTTTTAATTTTTAAAATATGGGTATAGGTACATTCATTAACGACATTATATTATAAATCTTCATAGACCACAATTTTATAAAAATTAGTCTTTGTCTTTGTCTCCTTGTTCTAAAACTTCTTCCCTGCCAGCGTGTTTCATAACATCGTACAGTAAAGCTAAACATTGAATTGTTACCGTTCCCACTTCGAAATTATGATAAATACGAACTTGCGTTTCATATTTAATAACAAAAATAAAATTAGAGGAATATTGATAGCGTTTCTGAGAGATGGGAATACGTGCTAGCGAGAAAAGAAAATCCCATATTACGGCTTTATTTATTACATTCTTGGTTTGTGGATATTGTCTATTCTTTGAATATTTTTTGATAAACATATAACATTTTTATATTACTTGTGCATTCTTTGAAATCATATAACTTCTGAACAACTTGACTGATGGAAATCATATTGCCAAAATATATTTGTTTGTCGTAGGTGCCGCAAAATCAGGATAGGCACCTAAAGGAAAAGGACATCGACTGCTTAGTCACCTGGTATTTTATCAGTACTACTTTAAAGTCTAAATCATCAGTTACGATAAATTTTTATAACCCAATAATTGACCAAGACTTTATTGCATAATTTTTTTTTATAAATATTGAAAAACATTATTCTATAGCTTTTTGAAAATTATTTGTATTATATTTTTCAAAATAATTACAAATTGTGTAATGATAGATGATTTATGAATGTGTAATAAAATTTACACTTTGATATCTCGATTTTTACTAATGAATGTATCATTCTCTTTTATATTCAACAATACACCTAAATTACCCGTGAAATGTGTCGTTTGGATGGTATTGATCTATTGACTTATCACATGTGGTAGTAAATGAATTTTTTATATAAGGGAACTATTAATAGACCTAAAACGCGAGGTTTCTACATTTCTATAACATGAGTATTGACACAATGTACACTTACAAATCTGAAATATACCTACTCTTCAAACCAATAAAATATTTATTAGAATTGATACTGATAATTCGGTTTCATTTTTACAAGTCATTATTCGCTTTGGTTTAGATTTAATATCCTCAGGTATTTAGCTTTAAGCTCATCAAAATGTATTCTATTTAAATCCTTGGTATTTTGTTTCACGTTTCAACCACAGGAAAATGACCCTCAATTAGTTTGAATGCATAACGAATGCGCCTGAAACAATTAAACTCTTAATATTTTAAGAACCGTTTTTGAATTGTTAATGAACGAACCAAATTAAAGGATAACAGATCACGACTCTCATTTTAATTAGGAAACGTACAAAATTTGCACTTACTCATGATCTTGCTACTTAATACAGGAACTGATTAAAATTGGAAATTTGTAGTAAATTTAAATTAAATTAAGTCGGATTTTAAGTCGTTGTTGTATTTATGAATTTGTAAACGTACTTGTTTTATAACTACTACATGTTTGTATTACCATTCATTACGATCATTTTATATGTAATCTTTGAATGAGTAAGTCAGATAAGCTACTAATCTTACCCCGGAAAACTTATTTGAATTGCAAATTTTAAGTTCAATAAACAAATTTGTTTTATGGAGATGTACAGATGTTCTACCACTTAAAATGTGCATTAGAAAATTTTACTATTCAGAAACACATTGCTGCAAGTGCACTTCATTTGGTAATTTTAGTTGAGTTTTTTTGTTTTCAAAACCCAGAATATTTCGCAATAAAATTTGAAATGAAAAACCATTTTATTAAGTGTGGTTAGCTTGAATACCTTTAGTGATTTGATATTTTGATTTGTTAGTTAATTATTTATATTTGTTTATTTAATTTACAATTTTTTTGTTAAATTAAATTATGATTTTGAAAAACATATATTATTATTTCCCAATCAACGATTGTTTGACTTCTACTTTTAAATCTATCCAAAAATTCTTTATTTTAAGTATTACCACTTCACTGCACTGATCTATCTTTAGATCAAAATTATTATTTTAAGATACGAAAATTATAATACTTAAAATGAAGAATTTTTGGATAGATTTAAAAGTAGGAGTGAACATTTTTATAACAATCTTCATTTTAAGTATTACATTTATCGTATCTTAAAATAATAATTTTGATCCAAAGTTAGATCAGTCCAATGAAGTGGTTCTAAGTACAAACAATGCTGTCATTAACAAGAAACAAGTTTATCCTAAAGAAGAAGAACTTTTAAGGTATAAAAATTAATTAAAATTTTCTCATAAGAAATTTAATGGACGAAGCTGTATTATGGCTTACTAATCTGAAGAAGATCTATAGTTCAGCAATATTTTGTATTCTCTGTCTTGATTATCTGTTCTTCCATTATTTTGTTTGCTATTTCTTTAACCTTCTATTTCTTCGTCATTCGCATGACATGCAATAGCGGTGCTGTTATATGCTCTTATTTACCTTCTATTAATGTTTACACACTTAATTAATCAATATTATTACATATAAATACTGCAATGTGTAAAATTAGCTTAGCTTAGTGAATCGCCTTCAAAAACAGGTTTCAATCTTTAAAATTACTGTAGGAATGAATGTGTAGTGGTGTGAACGTGGAACATTTACTCGTTGGACGTTATCTGAACATATTATCTGAAGTTTCAATTTATTTAAGAAAAGTACTCTACATAAAATATGAAAAAGAGGGACATTGAGACCCAAACAATCGATTTTTGGGTTCAAAATAATCTGAAAACGTTGTGCCGATTTACAATTAAGAAAAATTTAAAATGCTAACCTAAAATTGAAAATGGCGGAGAAAAATGAAAATAACTGAACAATAAGAAAGAGGCGGACTTATGTGTCGTATATGAGAATGACCAGCAAAAATTACTGCGTCGTTTCAGATTAATTTCGAGACATTTCATGACAATTCGCAAAATTTTATAAAAAATAATTTTTTTTTGTAATATTAAAGATTTAATGTAAATGTTTTATATAACATTTTCAATTTTTGCAAGTATGTTGAATGTTGTTTACTAGTTGGAAGTTAATAGTTCTTAGAATAATTTAATTAAAATAATGGTTAACTAAACAATTGTAAAATTGTGAAGTGACGTATTTACTTATAATCCTTTTTGTACGTATATTTGTATATATTTAAAAAAATACTCTTGTATTTTTATACAAATAAAATTTCAGCTTTGAAAAAGCTCCCGCTTGAGGGGTCAAACGTCGGCCAATTCTACGTAAAAGTTCGAATTTTTAAACCACAACCTCCATCCCCGAAGAGTCCCTAAAAGGACAAGTCTTTTAAATTTCCGAATTATATTATCATCTTTTATTACCAAATGGTGAAACACGAAATTTAGTTTTTTGTTGCTAATACGCAACTTACTATAAATACGGCTATAATAATTGGCAACATTTGACTTATATAGGGTTTGTCAATAGGGACGCTCGAACTTTGATCGCGCAAAGCGGCCATCTTGGTGAAGCGATAGCTGTCAAGTTCGGCATAAATATTTATTGAGTCGTGACATTTTAGCATGGAACGCTACACTCTGCAACAACGAGTAGAAATTATTAAATTTATTAAATGAGAAATTGGAGGGCTTTGTCATCTCGCGTGGTGGCAACGTCAACTAACCACCGAGATCGTGTGACTTAACTCCGCTCGATTACTTTCTGTGGGGCTACGTGAAATCTCCAGTCTATTCTGACAAACCGCAGTCAATTGCTGCCCTAAAGGCTAACATAACTCGCGTTCTTCGTGAAATTGAGCCCCATTTATGCGAAAATGTCGTCCAAAAATGGTCCACCAGAATGCAACATCTACAGCGGAGTCGCGGCGGCCATTTGGCTAAAATTATTTTCCATACATAATGTCATAGAATATTCTTCAAAATATAATAAAAATTGTGGTAATATCTCTTAAACAGGTTTTTTTATTTTATTTCAAAGTTCGAGCGCTCTTAATAAAAAACCCTTTATATTAAAAAAACATGAAAAAAGTTCCATGCACATGAAAAATGAATTGAAATATAATAAATTGAAAATTGCATTAAGTAAACAATGTACTATTGATTCAACTCAACAACGACTTTACGACACAGAAAAAAAATATTGGCACTGTGTTATAGAACGAATTATCTACATAATACAGTATTTATCAACACAATGCTTAGGATTTAGCAGTTCCTCTAAAAAACGGTAATTTTTTAAAACTGGTTGAAACTATTGTTAAATTTGACTTAGTAATGTCAGAACAGTAACGTCGTATTTAAACGTCAAAAAAAAAGAACATTGCTCATTATTTAGGGGTTCAGATTAAAAATGAAATTATTCATATCATTTCAGAAAGCCGTTAAGCAAAAAATTCTACAAATGGCCAGAGAATCAAAATATTATTCAATAATTCTTGATACTACTCCGGATGTAAGTCACACTGAACAACTAACTATTAGACTTGTTTATCATAATAAAGATACAAATATTGCTAAAATTCGCAAACATTTTTTGGGATTTCAATCTGTAATTGATACTGTACACCAAGGATTATTCGAATTCATTATAAATCATTTAAAATAAATAAATATTAGAATTTCGAATTTACGCAGACAAGCATATGATAATTGTGCTAATATGCGAGGTAGCATAATGGTCTGCAACAAAAAATTATTGACATGAATTCCATGTTCCAAGATTTCATTAGAAACTGTAAATTTTTTTGGAATAATACGGGAATTGTACAACTATTTCTTTGTATCCATAAAGCGTTGGACGACTTTAAAAAAATACATTACAAACTTAATTTAAAAATCTCTTTCTACACCTAGATGAGAAATTCGAATTGAAGCAACAAGACCGCTTAAAAACAACATCAAAGAAATATATCAGGCTTTTTCAGATATCGATTCAAAAGTGCAGGCTGAAAATTTAATTTCAAAAATATTTTCTTTTAAATTCTTATGTTCTATTCATAATTGGCACGATATATTAAATTTAGTAAACGTTGTAAGCAAAATGATGCATAATCCTACCTTTAATAAACAAACAGTGGCAGAACCTCTTGAACTTATTACAAATGAGTTGAAGAATCGTAGGATGGACGAAAATTTTGAAAACATGATTACAACAGTAACAGAAATACCAAACCAGTTGGGCATCGGACCTGTTTTACCAGAAGTTCGAAGAAGAGAAAAAAACTAAACTCTTTGAATACGAGATGAAAGACAAACCAATAAATAATGCTAAACATACTTTAAAATCAATTTTGTTTTTGCAGTACTGGATACCACAATATCATCAATTACTTAATTCGTACACTTGAAAGAATTAAATGAAGATTTTAAACTTATTCATGATTTAAGTAAATTACGAGAATGGACTGATGATTGATGAAGATTTATTAAAACAATGCAAACATTTGGAAACCAAATTCACTGACAAAAAATGTTGAATATAGGGATATTGATGGTACAACCTTATTTGCGGAACTAAAATTTTTCGAAATTTTATAGAACCTGAAATGTCTCCCTATGCTGTTTTAAATTATATGTTTGAAAATAAATTAAGTGAGACCTTTCCAACCGTCGCAATTGTACTGCGTATCTATTTAACGTTACCTATTTCGGTTGCTTCTGGAGAAAAAGTTTTTCCAAATTGAAAATTATTAAAAACTATTTGCGTTCTAGAATTTAGATTTATTAAATATTGGGGATTTAATTAAAACATTTGTATCGGCGAAAGCCGAAGAATTAACATTTAATGTGTCTATATTTAGATATTATAATATAATAATAATAATAATAATAATGGTATTTATTGTCCAACAGAAAATAAATTCCATTTTCAAGACAATTATAAATGTAACAATAAACTATTATGAGGTTTAGTAAAAAATATATCAACATAAAATACTGAGTAATAAAATAATAATAATATAAAATAACTAACTGATTGTAACAGCGAAAACTTAAATCTAAATTGTGTACAACATAGGCAGTTAATGTATTTTAGAGATAGCATTTATGATCTCGTTAAGTGTATTTTCATTTAAGTCAGTGGTAGTGCATATTTTATTGTAATTCTCGCAGATAAAAAACAATGGAGATCTTTGAAGAAAATTGGTACAACAAGCTAGGAGATAAAACGTATTAGTTTGCCTGATGTTAGGTCTGGGTACTTTAAAGCATAGTCTAATTAAAATATCGGAAGAGTCTACTTGATTATGTAATATTTTGTACAGGAAAGTAAGACCTATAATAATTCTTCTTAATTTGCAACTTGTTATGTTGAATGTGTATAATAAGTAGATTGGTCAATGCCTCTGACAGTAAATACACCGAATAACTTATACCACAGATATTTTAAAACCTTCTTTGGACATTTTCAATTTTCGTATTATATTGATTGTAGTGCGGATTCCAAATAATGGCTCCATGTTCAAGTTGAGGACGTACTAAAGTTAAATATAAGTTTCGAAAGGTGGAGACATTTTTAAAAGAACTACAATTGCGAAGAATAAATTCAATTAGTTTATAACAAGAAGATACAAGCTCTGTTACATGACTGTTGAATGTTAGTTTTGAGTCAAATGTTATGCCAAGGTCTTTGATACAGTTGGATCGTGATAAAGTAATTGCATTAATAGAATATCAAAAATGTATTGGTGATATCTTGCTAGTGAATGTGAGTGCTTTACATTTTCCTATATTTAAAGTTAATTTATTTGTAGTGCACCAATCAGCTATTGTGTCCAAATCTTTTTGTAATGTTATACAGTCTGATTCTGATTGAATAGAAGCAAATAGTTTTACATCATCTGCATATATTAATATGTTTGAACAAGTGTTGTCAGAAATATCATTGATAAATAATACAAACAGAAGAGGTCCAAGGTTTGAGCCTTGTGGTACACCCGATGGGGCTGTATATTCAAACGAATTATATCCGTTGTATGCAACAAATTGAGGTCTATATTGTAAGTGCGAAATTAATAATTTTAGATAACTGTTGCTAAAACCGTAATTAAATAATTTTTCTACCACAACATCGTGATGAAGTCGATCAAAAGCTTTATAGAAGTCTGTGTAAGCAACATCAACTTGACTTTGAATATTTAATGTTTCCGCAATTAATTGGGTAAAACAAGTTAAGTTTGTTATTGTTGAACGTTTTTCCACAAAACCGTGTTGGTATGGCGAAATCAAACATTTGGTTTTAGAATAAATATCTTTAAACAGTATTATTTCAAATATTTTTGAGAAGTTAGCAAATATGGCAATTGGTCTATAATTAGTGACATTAGTCTGATCACCGCTTTTAAGAACTAGGACAATTCTTGCTAATTTCCATTTACTGGGAAAGGTAGAAGTTTTAATACATAAATTGAATAGGATTGACAAAGGATATAGAAAAACAGTAGCACAATCTTTAATAATTAAACTAAAAATTTGATCGAAACCAGCTGTGACTTTGTCTTTCATTTCCTTTATAGCTGATAAGATATCATTGTCTGTGACAGTATTCATAGTTATGGAAGGAAAATGAATAAAGTCTTTATTAACTGTGAATGAATTCACACTAGTCGAGTTATCTGCATGTATATATGTGGATTGAAAGTGTTTGGCTAATATATTATCGATATCTTGTGGTTGGTCATAACAGATACCATCTTTGTACAGTTTTTCTGGTATTCTACTACCTTTTCTTTTATTTTGTATGTATGACCAAAGCTTTTTACAATCAAAATTAATTGATTTTGCTCAAGCGAGTCTAAGTTCTGCTTATAAGCATTTTTGATTGTACGCCTTTGAAAAAAATGTAGGTTGATGAAAATGATTTAAAGTTAGACATACCCTTATTGATGGATGTTGCATATCTTCGACAACTATAGGTATGTCTTCACAAGTTACATTACATGTTATGTTAGAGAATACGAGATCTAGTAATCTATTGTTATTGTTGTATACGTTATTAAGTTGTGTAAGATTAGTTAAATCACAAAAATTATGTATTTGGCGACACAAAGAGTTATCTGATTCTGAAACACTGAAGGCAGGTATATTAAAATCTCCAATTATTAATAAGTTGCGATTATAATTGTAGAGTTCAATAAGGTAGTCTAATAAAATTTGTAAGCTTTCAGTAGTAGGTGTGCGAGGAATGTAAAGAACAATTAAATAAAAAGTGAAGGAGTTTAGAATACACTTACATCCGACAATATCAACTGATATGAGTGTGTTTAATAAGTTCTGTAGGTTTAACTGTTCGACTTGAATCCATTTCTTTAAGGCTATCATAACACCATCCCTTTGCGTTAATCCAACTTTTTCAAACTTTCGGTCACAACGATAAATGTAGTAATTGTCTGATGTGAAGTACCTATTCTGTGTTTGCAATATCACTAGATAACCAAGTTTTCGTAAAGCACATAACGTCATATTCACAAATAGTTACAGATGAGCAGAATTGATCTATTTTGTTCCGCAAGCTTTTGACATTCTGATAATAACAAAGTAACTTGTTACTAAGATTATTATCTTCCGGGTTGAGCCGTGTTCGTCCTTCCTTCCTACGTTCTCTGCTTGACGTTTCGCTAACCATGCTGTTAGCTTCTTCAAAAGTTACTCTAAAGACCGATGTTGTTGTCTTCTGCTCCTCGTTATATACCTATGTTCCGTTACGGTTGGTTAAGGTCGATCAGTGACGGGTGGTTGGTTTTCGATGGTTGGTTGATCTTCTGTTTGGTATCGACTAATTTTGTGGCGACATTTGTTTTCTTTGTTTTTGTGAAGAGTTAGTTTCCACGTGTTGCTTAATCGGTAACCATCTTCTCGATTGAAGTTGTTTTTATTTTCATAATTTCTAAGGATTCTCTGATTATCCTTGGATAGTAGTTGTTAGTCCTTGATAGAACTTTAGCTTCCTCGAAGTTGATGATGTGTTTTTCTTTTTCGTGTAGATGTTCTGCGATTGCTGATTTATCTACCGCTCTGGACTTGGCGTCTCGGTGATGTTCTTTTAATCTACAATTTATGTTGCGTCCGGTTTGACCAATGTAGACCTTTCCACATGAACAATCAATTTGGTAGACCCCTTTTGTTGAGAGTTTCGGCAGGTTATCTTTATTAGAAGGTAGTAGTTGCTGGATTTTTCTAACCGTTCCAAACCTGACACCGATATTCTTCTTCTCCAATGATTTTCTTAATTTGTCAGTTACTCCAGCAATGAATGGCAAACGAGCGTAGGTGGTGACCTGTTCCTTCTCTTTAGAGTAACTTCTGAAGAAGCTAACAGCATGGTTAGCGAAACGTCAAGCAGAGAACGTAGGAAGGAAGGACGAACACGGCTCAACCCGGAAGATAATAATCTTACTGACAACAGCCGCGAAAGCCGAAAGGATATCTACCAGAAAACCAGGAAACTGGATAAGTTACGGAAGAAGAAGAATCAACTGCTATCCTCATTAGCATATCTACGACGATGCCGAGACCAGGAGGTGACGCCTACTTTTGTGAAAATTCGCCATCATATTGCAACAAATCGTGCAAGAAGAATTATCGAACGTAGTGAGAAGGCACTCACTCGAGAAAGAGTACGTTATACTTACCATCAACTGCATATAAAGTCAACAGAACTATACCAGCTACATCTACAACTGAGCAGCATACTGGATAAAGAAACATGGAACACCATAGATCGCATCAGCTACGAACATGGGGAATACCACCTACAATCAACCACTAACAGGCATATCAAGAAGTTTGAGAAATTAAGTACCAAGCACCAGCAAACCAGCTATAAATTGGACGAAAACAAAACAGTTGTAAACTTGTCGGACTACCCACTCACCGAAGACTGCATATCAATTTTGTCAAAAGGGATGAACTACGCCATTGCTCCAAGCAAGATACCCACAGAAGAGATAATAGCAGAAGTGGAAAGTGTCATCAGAAAGCTTCCAGTTGAAGAAGCAGAGGAAATACGCCACGAGACTTGCCGGATTTTACAACGTTCCAAAGCTCCACGTAGGAACATCACTCGCGCAGAAGAAATTGCATTAAAAGAACTCAGAAGCAATCAAGAAATCATGGTGACACGCGCAGATAAAGGCAACGCTACAGTAGTCATGAACACCGAAGACTACAAAATGAAAATCAAATTGCTACTGGATCCACAACTTTACACCAAGTTAAACGGAGATCCAACCAACAAAATTGAATAACAAACGAAAGCCGCAATCAAACATTCAGCTATACCAGTCGATCAACATCGTCAACTGCTACCTTTCGGGACCAGACCACCTAGACTATACGGATTACCAAAAATTCACAAATTTGGTAACCCCTAAGGCCAATTGTCAGCACATGTGGATCTCCAACTTATGAACTGGCCCGTTACGTGGCTAAGTTTCTACAACCGTACGTGGGAAGAACTGAATCTTTTGTGAAGAACTCCGAACACTTCGTCGAATTACTGATGACTCTGGAAGTAACCAATGACGATATACTAGTTAGTTTTGATGTAGAATCGCTATTCACTAACGTACCAGTCGACGATACACATAACATCATAAAACAACTGTGCACAACCCATGGGTTAAGAGAAGACATACCAGAGCTAGCAAGAATATGTCTGAATACAACTTACTTTCTATGGAACGGAGATTTCTACGAACAAAAATCAGGTGCAGCCATGGGATCACCATTATCACCGGTTATTGCGAATATCTTTATGGAAGCATTCGAGCAAGAAGCCATTCAATCCAGCGAACAGAAACCGAAATGCTGGTTCAGATACGTGGACGATACCTTTGTCATATGGCCTCATGGAAAAGAAGCACTTACTGTATTTCTTAACCACCTCAACACTCAGCACGAAAGGATCAAGTTTACCATGGAGACAGAAGAGAATAAGGAGCTTCCCTTCCTGGATGTTCTAGTGAAACGAGGGGATAACAACAAGTTGGCTCATAGTGTATATCGTAAAAGACACACACCGACCGATACCTCCATGCCACATCACACCATCATCCACAGCAGAAGCGGTCTCTAATCAAAACTTTATTGCATAGAGCTAACAAGATTCCTGACGAGGTTCACAAGGCAGAAGAACTTCGACACGTCCAACAAGCCCTAATGAAGAACGGCTATACCAGAAAGAAATAAGAGCCGCCTGTCGCAGGAAATCCGAAAAGAGAAGGAACAGGTCACCACCTACGCTCGTTTGCCATTCATTGCTGGAGTAACTGACAAATTAAGAAAATCATTGGAGAAGAAGAATATCGGTGTCAGGTTTGGAACGGTTAGAAAAATCCAGCAACTACTACCTTCTAATAAAGATAACCTGCCGAAACTCTCAACAAAAGGGGTCTACCAAATTGATTGTTCATGTGGAAAGGTCTACATTGGTCAAACCGGACGCAACATAAAATGTAGATTAAAAGAACATCACCGAGACGCCAAGTCCAGAGCGGTAGATAAATCAGCAATCGCAGAACATCTACACGAAAAAGGAAAACACATCATCAACTTCGAGGAAGCTAAAGTTCTATCAAGGACTAACAACTACTATCCAAGGATAATCAGAGAATACTTAGAAATTACGAAAAATAAAAACAACTTCAATCGAGAAGATGGTTACCGATTAAGCAACACGTGGAAACTAACTCTTCACAAAAACAAAGAAAACAAATGTCGCCACAAAATTAGTCGATACCAAACAGAAGATCAACCAACCATCGAAAACCAACCACCCGTCACTGATCGTAACGGAACATAGGTATATAACGAGGAGCAGAAGACAACAACATCAGTCTTTAGAGTAACTTCTGAAGAAGCTAACAGCATGGTTAGCGAAACGTCAAGCAGAGAACGTAGGAAGGAAGGACGAACACGGCTCAACCCGGAAGATAATAATCTTAGTGACAACAGCCGCGAAAGCTTACATTCATACAAAGTAACTTGTTGTTTCTGTTGTGAGATTTCAGTTTTTTAGAGGAATAATTGTTGGAATTTCTTATTTTGATCACTATTACAAGTGCAGAAGCAGTTTTTTGCATAACTTGTTGAAGAACTAAAGAAAAACGTTGTCAATTGAACGTAATTGTTAATATACGTGTTTGTTCTAGCAATTAATACTGGCAAGAGTTTATTGTTTACATTTAAATCTCGATTCTGATACAGCTACAATGTGGAGGTATTCAATCTCGTAAATTTAAAAATAAATCAATTTTTATGGTGCAAATTCGAGTTTAAATGCGGTTAGAATACTCCGAAAGCAATAACAACATCCTTTTACGTGTCAGCAAGCTACAAATTTATTTGTATTATTTTGGACTAAATAAATAAATTTCTAGTTTGGCTTTTATTTAATTAGGTATGATTTGTAATATAGAATTTCGTTATTATTATATGTATGAATAATTAACTTAATCTAAATAAGAAAAACCTTTGGAAATTGATTATAGGTACGATTACAACATTCAAAATTTACGTATCATCGTACTAAATTAATGATTGTTGCTTAAGCTTAATAGTAGTTGCTATACGATAATAATCATCATAGTTACCTTTATAAATCTATTTTAAAACAATATATTTTCGACTGTAACAGCTTTGATAGAAAGAAAAGAAATTTATATATATATGAAAATTAAAACTTTTTGTATTTTCTTCTTCAACTTATCACCAGACTTTTGGGATCGTTAAAGTTTGCAACTACTACGGAAAAAATTAAATTCGGTTGAAGTAACCACAGAAGGTACGTTCGTACTTCTGCTTTATGCTAAATTTATTTTATTAAGTTTATTATTAAAACTTTGTGTTGTTTATAAACATTTTAATTATGATGTCTATGCTTTAACTGTGCGGTTCCTGTTTTTAACCGTGTACCTCTTAATTATTTTAAATTCTGCAAACCTTTGGTTTGTATCTACAAACTCTTTGTTTTATATTACAATGAAATTTCGTTTAAGGCAATTAACAAACCTCAGACGTTTTCAAGCAATTGAAATTAGTTGCTTGTGGGAGTTTGACGCTTCTTACATAAGGCAAATAGATAACTAATTGCATTACGCATATTTCTGTTGAAGGTTAAGGTTTTTAATAAGCGAGAGAAGGAATTGGTTCTTAAGTATTGAATACACATATGGCAAATTATAATTAAATTGAACCCGACTGAAGTTTGCCTTAATTAAACGTTGAACATGCTCTACTAATTCAAAACTTTGATAATTGATAGTTTAACATAAATATCTAGAATTGTTACTTTATAAGAATAAAAATGCGATTAAGTATTTCTTGTATAGTTGAATGAAAAAAGTCACGCAATCAATGTTTAACATCTAGAACATGTAAAAGCTGTTGTAACGTACAATGTATTATTGTATTGTACATGCACAACATGAAAGAGTAGTGACTTAATATATTGATCATATACAAAAAAACGAAGGTTTACATTTACACATTTTGTGGTGGGATTGCTTGTTTAACTTAGTTTGCTAGAGGCTTTACACCCACTGTGTAAATTATGTTTTTGTTGTATATTGTAACCAATTACTATGTTATTAACTTATTTTTTTACAGTGGTGACAAATATCACATTTAACTTAACTTACTAAGTTTAGATTTTTTATTTGCAATATATACATAGAAGTATTTTTATTGAATGTGGATGAAAAATACATAATATGTAACAAAATCACAAATGTTTTGAATAAAACATTTTAGTTAAAAAATTGATTTACAGATCGAACGTTCTCATACTAAATATTTAAGCAGACAAATTAAAGGCAATTGTACCTTTACATTAATTATTGAATAAGCGGAAACATAACTTTGATGTTTTAAGTAAGAAAATATTTCCACTCCCGAATCAATAGAAAACGAAATAAATTATCGTATAGATTCCCAATTAGATGGAAAGCTCCTTACCATCTTTATAAATAAATTTTAGGTTATCAGTCAACACATGTTCTGCAATTACTTTCAACTTACGCTTCTATAATTTAAGGAGAAGTTTTTACCTTACACGAAATTTAAATTAAATTTTTCCGCTGTTTATTAAGTTTATTAGAATGATGAAAATTGTATTCAGTATAATTTAAGTTGATGAGATATAAAATAACAGGTGTGGAAGTTACACTGGTACGATGATGACGACGGTAATCAAAAAGTAAATTTACCATTTTTTTAATGTAACCTTAACAACTAATGCATACGTATGTACACTGTCTAAAATATTAAATTGAAAATTGATCCCAAATTTCTTTATGGATTGACAATGGTGCCAATATTACTCAATTATTTACTTTGACTTTGCAGGCAAACGTTGAAATGTGATTTTTATTAAATTAACATTTATATAGACAGAGAATTGTAAAATTGATTGGGTACGGTTTATATTTAAATGATGCCAGATGCTGGAAATTAAATACAAAACGGTTTCGATATCCAGTAGAGAATTTATTAATTAATCAAGCTGCATCAAACGTCTTTGCAAATTTTATTTCCATCAATTTAAAATTAAATGTTTATCTTTAAATAAAAAAAATATTAATAGTATAAAAAATGACTTTCTAACATTTGATGTGTATATTTGGTAGATATATAAAAAGAAAATTATTCAAATAGTAATTATAAAGTTTTTGTTTGCATTTATGAATTTACGACTATATATAATATTGATACTTTTGTCGGTAATGACATTTGGCACAATATGGGAAAAATTCATTACATGAATTACCTTTGTTGTAAAGTTTTTCTTTGATTAATTTTTATTAATCACTAGACATTTTTGAATTAACTTAACAAGCAATAGAAGTCTATTGAAGGTAATAACAAAAGAATCCAATTTACAATTAAATAATTTAATGAATTAATTATTATCCACATTGAAAAATGAATGATTGCCTTTTTTTTTATACTAAAATGTTTGTGTCAAATACAAAAATATCTTAGATGTCTATTTTGATACCGGCTTTGATGGTTTATTTAGAAATACAATTGCTTCTTATCTACTAATATTTTTTATAAATTTTTTATGCGCTTTTTACATATTGGCAATATGTGGAATATGTTACAAATCAAATTCTTGAAAACCATTACTGATATAATTTCAGTTTTCTACTAACTTTTATCTTCTAATCAAAGTTTTTTGTGTTATACTCTTATGAATACAGTGGGGCCAAGAGCCTTGCATGATTTTTCTTGAAAAGGAAAACGCATTCGACATAATTCCCAAGATTTCCGACGAAATGTCTTAAAAATTCTTTTAGTTATACATCATGTCTAGAAATATGCCAAAGTTTTTTTAAATGCAATAGTACATATTTTTAGTGAACAATGTGAATTATTCAATAAAATAATTAAACTTTTGGATAAAATGATCAATACAAAGTAAGTTTAGAATGTTTTTTAACTTAGATAATAATTTTTTAAAAATAATTGCAAGTCATAAATAATTGGACATCTAAACATTAATGTAAGTCTTCAAATAAAACCGCAGAGAAGAATAATACGGATCTTAACCATCCTGTACATAATGGTTAATTTTTGAGTAACAATTTATTAAGGAAATGATGTACACTCAAGAAATAAAAAAATGGGACAAGACAGTTTCTTTAAAATAAATTTTTTGTATTGTAAAGCAGGCTTTTGAGTATTAACTAGCAGGTGGTTGCTAAATACCTTTCCAGTAGGGAGTACGTTTGTGAATAAGTTATGCGTGACATAACACCTAGACATATACTTTTTGAAAAAGACTTGAAATACAATTAAACCACATCTCCCGTTTTAATTTTTTTTTTACTAATCTACCAATTAAGGATATTAATTGTCTAATCTATTTTAATAATTTTATCTTATTTAAAATATGACAGGGCTATTCCATCAACGGCAATTTACACAACAATCATCAACAATAATTTTTTAAGGACAAATCCAGCAGGTAGAGTTTGATCTTTTTGGGTTTCGGCTTCTGTAAAAAACTTATTATTATGAATTTTATAAATTAGTTGCACATTTTCGACAATTTTATTTTAATGCGTTTTTCTAAAGGTATTTTGGTGCAAGCGGTTAGTTTTATTGTAGGATTATCTATATATTTTATTGTCAAATTTTAATTCAAGAAATGCAAGTTTAAAAGTTTATTTTTAGAATTAAAAATACAAATTATACCTCCAGGGTGTGTCTCACCGATAGCATGTTAGATAAATAATGTGTACGAAAAAACCCACTCAGCTGAAAACTTGTAACTTTATACAAATGGCGGTGACACTTCCGGTTATACCGGAATACTAGGTTTGGCGTACCTATCTCTTACCATTATGAAGAAAAAAATAATTTCAGGCGTTAGCAACGAAAATTTGAATCTACTGAGAAATTATTATTTCATGAAACATAAAAGGCAGATAAGCGAAACTTGTATAACGGTTAGACGTGATATTGGGCGTTGATTGAAATATTGGTAAAGATAGTCAACCTTACGGGATTATGCGACCCCGAAATTTGTTCTAAACATCAGAGGTCGGTAGTATCGCTTTGTGCTAAGAAAATACGTCAATTGTATTGTAGAATTTACAGAACAGTATTGCCGATAAATGTGAAATAGAAAACTGTAATTTTGCTGATAGTTTATGCTAAGGCACGACATTGTTGCCAATGCATCATGCCGTTGATTGAAATATTGGTGCATTGAGTCAATGTTGACAAACAAACAAAAACATGCGTTCTACAATATACAAGAATTTATTGATTTTTGTCGACGTACTAATTAAATGTGTGTCCTTTGTTATATATTTTTTCTATTGTCTGTTAATTGTTCAATGTAATAATATTTATTTGTATCTTTCTTACGTAAGGTTATAACAATGGTT
Source organism: Abscondita cerata (assembly GCA_030710515.1). Taxonomy (NCBI): domain Eukaryota; kingdom Metazoa; phylum Arthropoda; class Insecta; order Coleoptera; family Lampyridae; genus Abscondita; species Abscondita cerata. The sequence continues at coordinate 4,877 of JALBCR010002321.1, read as the reverse complement.
ATACCATCATGACAAACACATATATGTACAAAGATTGTATACATACACATGTGAATAAAGTTTATTATTATGAAAAAAAACCTGCAGATTTAAAAGTATTAATTTCGTAAAGAAATCGTTGAAAAAACGTTCTCCCAAAAAAACAATTTCTTTAAATACTTTTGAAAATTCCATACTCATATATTTATTACATTAACATCGTTTATCCGTTGAAAATGTTTTAAAATCTATTAGGCTTACGCAAGTAAATTTCTAAATTTTGGTCATTGAAATTAAAATTTTTAACATAGAAACGCTATCCCTTTTTATGTTGGAACGAATGTTGAATTTTCTTATATTACAATCTAACGTACTCAACTGTTTGCATCTAAACAATATTATAACAAGCCTACTCATTTACTAAAGGTGTTGCTAAAAGTATGCAATTGTAGAATTTCTGACTAAGCCGATAGGAATGTGACTCATAAACGATAATCCGGAAGACTCCTCGTAATACATTTGTTTCAATATCAACTTTAGGTGTACTTATATTTTAAGATATGATAAACGCATTAAAGAAGCATCTATGCAAAGCTTAATGATTATCTGTTTATTTGTCCACAATGAAAATATTACAATCAAGATTGGTTTTTAAGTATGTATTTCCTGAGCTTTACTAATAACAATGGTAATAACATTTACAAAATACTATCAAAAGAACACAAAATAATCGAAAGTAATAATACCCCACCACTTTTAGTTTAACAACAAAACCGAAAATTAATTAGTCTTCCTGTTGTGCTCAGTTTAAGAGGTTTCGGTTCGAGTTTGATTTGATTTTTAAAACATTTCGGTAGTTATTATTTACATGTAAGATCGGATTGCTGGTTTAAAACTTATCCATTAAAATGAGTAATACTATTGCGTGTCATCGCTGTGTATATCACGGTTGCAATAATTCGAGAAAAATTGCCCGACGATCAGCTTTTACTCGGTTTCCTACTAATTGTCTAAATAGATGCAAAAATTGGGTGATGGTGGTAATTCAAAGCTAGTACTACTAGATGATCTTAATTTATTACGAAATAAATTAATCTGTGAGAAGCATTTTGAATCTAGTAGTTTTCGAGATCCTTCCGCTGCGAAGAAGAAACTTAATATTACTGCAGTTCCTAAGAAGTTTGTTTCGGGTAAGTAATAATTTTGTTCAGCAATGACAATTTGCTAATACTTATTGGTAGCGGTCTGGTAGGTACCCAGTGGTGAGAAGTATCTTAACGTTCTCAAAACTCAATTTTTTACATAACACTTTTAACCACTTTCATGTCTTCAATCTTCTCACCACTACTGGTATCGCAAAGTACAAATTACAAAATCAATTTCAAGAAATACTTTCATTTTTTATTAAAATTTTGCCAATACATAAATAAAGTTCTTTTAAAAAGCCCAAATTTCAAGAAATACAATTATTTGCTTTGATTGCAGATGAACCTAAACAGGATACATCGAAGTCTTTGCGATTAGAAAGAAATCCTACTCAGAAATCACCAGAAGTTCTGACAGTTTATAAATCTGATAATGTGCGAACTTATGAAAATATATTTTCTAGCGGAAAGTATTTGCAACGTAATTACAACTATTTTCTGTCAGCCAATAAGAAAAAATTGAGAACAACGCCGATTCAGTTAGTGATGCCTCCTTTGTGAATGTTCTTCAAAGTGCAACAATCAGTGCAAGTATAAGTTCTGATAAACCTATACAGACAACCGTTTCTTTTAAAATTAAAAAGTTTAAAAACAAATTGAATAGTCAAAAGTGTGAAATATTTAGATTGAAGCGCAAACTTCAAAACAGCACAATTTCGGGTCTTTTAAAAACCAAAAACCGGCTTTGAAGACATTTATTAATATGCAATGTCTTTCATCGAACACGAACTCCATGGAAGGATTCAGAAAACAACTGGCATTATCATTGTATTATAAATCGCCTACCGCTTACAAATTTATGTTGAACCATTTAGGATTTGTTTTGCCAGCAATTTCAACAATCAAGTCGTGGTTGAAAATTGTTAATTTAAGATCGGGGACAAATAATGTTCTTATACAAAAATTAAAAAAAGTTGAAGGAATGACAGACAAAGAAAAGCAGTGCGTGGTAATGTGTGACGAAATTACTTTAAAACGAAATTTAAATTATAACCAATATTGGGACTACGTCGAAGGATATCAAGATTTAGGGGAATTAGGACGTAAACCGTTTTGAGTAACCATGGATTGGTTTTTATTTGAGAGGAATATTGTATAATTGGAAAATTCCATTTTGTTATTTTCTCAGTAGTGGTTCAGTTAAAAGCGAAATATTATGTACTCTTATAAAGCAAGTGATGCATAAGTTGTTTCAAATTGGATTGAAACCTCGAGCGTTAGTTTGCGACCAAGGATCTAATAACAGAAGTGCTCTATCTTGTCTAGGCGCCACAAAAGAAAATCCAACAATTCAAATCGACAATAACAAATATATGTAGCGTATGATCCTCCTCATTTACTAAAAGCAGGAACAATGTCATGAACAGCAAACTGGAAATAGTCGTCAACAATAAAAAATTCAGTGGACCGATTTTGTCAACACTTTTTATATTGATCAGTGTAGCAGTGTAGCAAGATCCATGTTAAAAATTACGGACAAACATATTAACCCATCAAATTTTCAAAAGATGCGTGTTAAATACGCCGCTCAGGTATTTAGCAATTCTGTATCTGCAGCAATTAGCAGTGCTGTGATGACGGGTCAATTAACAAGTAATACGGCGTTAGATACTGCATCTTTTTTAAAACAATTAACAACATTTTTGACTGTTTAAATAGTTTTTCAGTAAATGATCCGAATCCCTACAAGCGTGGTCTTTCAGTTTTTAAAGACATGCCATGCGAAACGTTGAAACGTTCTGTACAATACTTCAATTCCATCAAGTTTTATGAGAACGGTGTAGAAAGAAAAATATATACTGTATCGCAGGTTTCCAATGGACTATAAATTCAATTTTAAGTCTGTGGGAGGACTTAAAGGGAGAAGGAACTTTGTACTTTTAACGTCACGAATAAATCAAGATCCTCTAGAAAATGCTTTTCAATGATTCGTGCTAGAGGAGGTTATAACTGCCCAACCGTCTGCCCGCGAATTTAGGCTTGCATTACAACATAACATGCACATTCGCTTGCAAATACCAATAGAACAAGGGAATTGTGAAAAGATAACGACGAGATACTATATGGTATAGATGAACAATTTAACACTAACTATGAGGAAGAGGATAACAAAATTGGGACAAATGAAAGTGTAGAAAATAATGAAACAAAGAGATCGTCTAGAACCTGTCTGGAGAACAAAATCAATGAAGACAATGTCGTAATTAATAGTTCTTTAGAATCTTGTTCAGTGTCGTATGTTGCGGGTTATTTAAGTCACTACATATATAAAAAGTACATTGTAATACGTGTAAGGAAATGCTAACAGTTAACGACTCAAGTGTTTTCAATGTGAACGAATCATTAATTCTATATAAAGATTACAGCAAATCTGATGGAATTAAATACTTACACAGACCATCACCCGAATTCTCAAAATTTGTGTTTTTTTATTGAAACTTTTACTGAAGAATTTCATCTTTTTAAAACAGATTATGGTTTATTGGAAAAAATTAAACTCCGTATAAAAAAATGTCTCAACAGCAGTGTGAATTCATGGTTCAGAGAATGCGACACTCATAAACTGTTAATTATCGATCAGTTGGTTAAAATAAAACTATATCGAACCTTAAAGTGGGAGGCTAATAAACATATTTCTAATAGCTATAATTACAGTGATGTCACAAAACCACACCGTAAAATAAGAATATTATCTGCATAAATAAGTGTAAATGTTTGGATATGTTTTATGTATAGCATTGTATTAGGTACGTTATTATTTATGTGTAAATTGTTTGTAAATTATTACTATTATTTTAGATCAGTTGGAATTGTAATTTTTGAAACAATGTTTATAATTAATGAGCTATTTTTACTTTAATTAAACTATTTTAATTCGAAACCATGATATTTTGATACAGTTTCAAAGAGTAAAATCCTAACTTTTTATCTCTACTAACAGATAACAAAGTGTCACTTTTCGCAAAATTATTTTTTTTCCCTCGGGAAAAAGTGAGTACTATTTTTAACACCAAATTTCCCTCAATAATTTTCTAATTCTATTGTAATATGATTTTTCAATATTAAATCGTCATTTATTTCGTCACAGAAAAGAATAGTGTATTATACACGTATTATCCGCACCGCGTCGGGAGACAACACACCTCAAGCTAAAATCTAGTACTTTTATTTTTAGAAGTAATAGGAATAGGTTTTATTACCAAGTGAATTTAAATTTGAAGGTCTAGTGGAACCCACTTTCCCTAAAAACACGGTAACTTGTTGCCTTTTGAATTGAAAATTTGAAAACCAATTTTTATTTAAAATCCTTTTCAACTGAACACGTAAATACAAGTAGATACAAAAACCAATAATTTTGCGTTTCTGAACTCTAGTGGTATTTCTCCCAGTATGTTCTACTTTATTCCTAACGAAGTTATTAAATGACAAACAAATGTCAACATTATTATTTGCAAGTTAAAATAAAAGTGCAAGCATAATTTGTAAAATAATTGTTTCTTATTTATCTAACACCGACCAAACCAAACTGTTTTAACAAATAACGCTTCGCATGTATTTTAGTAAATTATTAAAAAAACATTGTCATTAAAATCCAAGATATGTATCATCAATGGTATTATTCATAAATGAAAAATTCGTCACTTTTAATTACTAGTTAATACGTTTACTAAATATTTGAAAACGTTGCAACAA